>JASDQU010014988.1:44964-91556 GCA_032191745.1 Picea mariana
GGTTTCCCAGGATAAATGTTGTGTCTCTTGTGATTGTGTATTTCTCAGTGATCTTGTATTATGCTATTGTTATCTATTGAAATGCAAAGAACTATAATAATGGCTTAAACATTAACATGGTATCAGAGCCAAGCTGAAGAGAGCATCTTTCACAAGAGAAAAGTGAAAAACGTCATTGTTGTTGTACATGCAAATTAGGGCTTTCTGTTGGTGAGGTATTTCATCCCTAAAACCATCTAGAAAAGTGCACCCTCCCCCAAGGATCATTTTGGCACCTTCAGCGCACCTTTCCAGTGGCTAGATCTCCCGGAAAGTGAAACCCTAGTTTCACAAAGTACTAGAAAACCAGAGAACCAGAAGTACCAGAAAACCAGAAGCACCAGTCCAAAAATCCGCAGATCAAGTTTGAGGGGGTAAAAGTTGGATTTTCAAAATTTTGACTACACCAACTTACTCGCCTCAACGCAATGCATCTATCCCCTAGATCAGAATTTCAAATTTTGAAGTTTGAAAAATTAGGGTTTCCTCATAAAACCCTAAGTTGCAGTTACAGTTGCAGTCTTAGAACCAGTTGCAGTCTTAGAACCAGTTGCAATTGCAGTCGTAGCACCAGTTGCAAACACCCTTGAAGTTTTTAAGAGTTGGTAATGATTACCGCTGCTGCCAGATGGAGCCACTACCTACAAATGCTATCAGAGGTATGTACTCACATATGTTTAAATGGTTAAACTTTAAAGAGTATTTGCAGGAGAAGGGATCTCTTGCCATAGATCCAGAAGGATCTTAAGATCCAACACATTCAGAGGAATGATGCAACCCATGTGTGATTATTTTGATATGCATCCATTTGTTATATTGATCAATGTTGCATGTTGTAGCTATGACCATCATTCTAACCTTTTCTGAGTCAAGGTATTAGATGGATTAAAAGTTGAGATCATAGAGCTTATCGTCTAACCCAACCTTCTGTCAAGATAACGTATTGTCTTAGTACAGAAGACGGGTTGAAGAAAGCACTCGTCATCTTGAGTGAAGCAGACTCGGAAGAAAAGCAAGCACTCATTCCTGAGGACAAAGCTCCAGGTTTGATTAATCAAGTTAATAAGATTCAAAGGTACACATGACAAGTTGATGACTATAGTTGAGATAGCAGTCTTTGTAAAGTATTATACTTGATAGCATGTGAGCATATAGAGGTAAATGCTTTGCCTGATACAACTAACACCTCCTCTAGGAGAAACCTCGTGTGTTAGTTCCAGGTTGCCATGGAAGAATGTTTGATCACAACACTATGAGAGTGTTGACCTCATTTTTGTATTGTATTCCTTACCTTTAATCTTTGCTTCAGACAAGTTACAAATGATAGCTCTAAAGGAGCTACTGTGATGATTGTTCGTGCTATTGCTTTATATTATCAAAAGGATATTACTCTTGCTTGTTGTTTTGTTGACCTTGTTCCAGGTTATAGGGAAGCAATAGTGAAGGTTGCAGAAGGCAACGTACTAAAGGAGAAACCATAAATGAAGCAATCATCATTGGAAAAGAAGAGAATGGCTTGTATAAGCTAAAGGGTCACTCAGAAGCTGCCATGACCCACGCCATTAAGAATCCATGTGAACTTTGGCATAGAAGATTAGCTCACATTAACTACAAGGCGCTACCATACATATGCAAAGCAGTCACAGGTTTACCAGAACTCAAGGTTAACCATGAAGGCGTATGCAATGGATGTGCACAAGGAAAGAACATCAAAAACCTTTTCCGAAGAGAGACAGCAAAGCAGAAGGAGTCCTAGAGCTCATTCATTCAGATGTATGTGGCCCAATGCCATTGTCCTCCATTAGTGGTGTTCAGCAAGTTCAAGGAATTCAAAGCCTTGATAGAGAATCTTTCTGAAAGAAAGATTAAGATACTCAGGTCAGATAATGGAGGAGAATATACCTCAAAAAAGTTTGTGAACTTCTGCAAAGATGTTGGGATCAAGAGGGAACTCACTACTCCATATAATCCCCAAAAAAACGGTGTAGTTGAACGAAAGAACAGAACAATAATGGAAGTTGTGAAGACTATGATCCATGATCAAGATCTTCCTGTGTGCTTATGGGCAGAAGCAGCAATGGCAATTGTTTATGTGCAGAACCGCTTGTCCCATAGTGCACTTGGGCTCAAGACCCCGGAAGAGATGTTCACCGGAAAGAAGTCAGAGGTAAGCCATCTCAAAATATTTGGTTGCCCAGTATTTATTCATATACCGAAAGAGAAGAGAAACAAGTTGGAACCTTCAGGAAAGAAGCAAATATTTGTGGGATACTATGAGGTATCCACGGCCTTCAGAATCTATATACCAGGTCACCATCACATTGAGATCAGCAGGGATGTGACCTTTGATGAAGATGCAGCGCTCAAGAAATCAAGAAGATGCCAGCTTGAAGAAGTATATGAAAAGGAACCCGTAATCCCCAGAACTGCAGTGAGGGAGGTTCCCATCACCGCAGAACCGATGAGGGAAGTCGTAACTTCCCCTGATGAGAAAATTCTAGAAGACCATGATATATTAGAAGTTCAAGAACCTCCTCAGATGACGATCCTCCATAAAAGAAATCCAGCTTGGGCTAGAGAGCTTATTCAAGATGGAGAGAAGTATGGTGTTCCCGTAGGAACTACGAAACAGGTGAAAAGACCAAAGCCATTCTCCAATTATGCGGCTTTGATGTGTGATCTTCTAGAGGAGGAGCCTACCTGCTTTGAAGAAGCCATTAAGAGGAAAGAATGGGCAGATGCCATGACAAAGGAATACCAATCCATAATAAAGAACAAAGTATGGAAAATAGTTCCCAAACCGAAGAGTAAAGATGCGGTATCCTCCAAATGGCTCTTCAAAATAAAACATGCTGCTGATGGAAGTATTGAGAAGTATAAAGCAAGATTTGTAACTCGTGGCTTTTCTCAAAAAGAAAGCGTTGACTATGAAGAGACATTCGCTCCTATAGCCAGATACACTTCGATCAGAACCATCATAGCCCTTGCAGCCAAGATGAAGTGGAAGCTGCATCAGATGGACGTAAAGACAACTTTCCTAAATGGTGTCATCGAAGAGGAAGTGTATATAGAGCAACCTCAAGGATTTGAAGTTGAAGACAGGAAGTCTCATGTCTAGAGGTTGAAGAAAGCATTGTACGGATTGAAGCAAGCTCCTAGAGCTTGGTATGGCCAAATAGACAGCTTTCTAATGAGCTTGGGCTTTACCAAAGAGTAAAGTAGATTCTAACCTCTACTTCAAGGTTATGAACGATGAGCCAGTAATATTACTGCTATATGTGGATGACTTATTCTTAATCGAAGAAGAAAAGCTCATCACTAAATGTAAGAAGAGACTTGCCTCAGAATTTGAAATGAAAGACCTTGGCCTAATACATTATTTCTTAGGTCTTGAGGTATGGCAGAGTCCAGAGAGGATCTTCCCTAATCAAGGTAAGTATGCAGTCGAAATCTTGAAGGGATTCGACATGTTGGAATGCAAGTCCATGAATACACCCATGGAAGCGAAGTTGAAGCTGTTGGTCAACACTTCGTCAGAATCAATTGATGCCACGCTGTACAGACAGAATATTGGATCGTTGATGTACCTGACGAACACCAAACTAGACATTTGTTTTGCCGTGAACACCTTGAGTCAGTTTCTAGTAGAACCCAGACATGTTCACCTAGTGGATGCAAAACATGTGATGAGGTACCTTAAGGGTACAATAGATTGTGGTCTCAGCTATGACGGAGATCATGATTTCACATTGAGTGGATATACTGATGCAGATTGGGCAAGAAGTGTTTCAGACAGGGAAAGCACTTCAGGATGTTGTTTCAATTTGGGATCAGCCATGATCTCGTGGCAGAGTAGGAAGCAATCCAGCATTGCTCTCAGCACAGCGGAAGCAGAATACATTGCTGCATGTTCTGCCGGCTGCGAAGCTATATGGCTTTGAAAGTTGTTGACCGGTCTATTTGACCTAGAGATGGAAGCAACCACGATCCTATGTGACAACCAGAGTTGCATAAAGATGACAGAGAATCATGTATTCCATGACAGGTCGAAGCACATAGAGATCCGATATCATTACATCCCTGACATGGTGCAGAGAGGAGTCTTAAAGCTCCAGTACATTAACACGGATGAACAGGTTGTTGATGTGTTGACCAAGCCTCTCGTGTAAAGTTTGAGCACTTTCGAGATAAGCTTGGTATAGTCTGAAAGGACCTTCCTTGAAAGGGGGAGTAGTTGTTGTGATAAGACATCTCTTGCTTCCATCCTTATTATTGTGACGTAAAGCAAGATGATGTGATGAGACTAGAACTGTGCTTCCGGCTTGACAGCTGGGACGTAAAGCCAGTCTAGTATCCTGCTTCCAGCTTGATTGTTGTGACGTAAAGCAAGACGAGTATCTTGCTTCCAGCTTTACTGCTGTGACGTAAAGCAAGAAGATGTGATGTGACTAGTACTGCACTTCCAGCTTGACAATTGTGACGTAAAGCCAGTCTAGTATCTTGCTTCCAACCTGATGGTTGTGACGTAAAGCAAGACGATGAGATGAGACTAGTACTGTGCTTCCGGCTTGACAGATGTGACGTAAAGCCAGTCTAGTATCTTGCTTCCAACCTGATGGTTGTGACGTAAAGCAAAACAATGTGATGAGACTAGTACTGCGCTTCCGACTTGACAATTGTGACGTAAAGCCAGTCTAGTATCTTGCTTCCAACATGATGGTTGTGACGTAAAGCAAGGCGATGTGATGAGACTAGTACTGTGCTTTCAGCTTGACAGTTGTGACGTAAAGCCAGTCTAGTATCTTGCTTCCAGCTTGAGTGTTGTGACGTAAAGCAAGACGTTGAGATGAGACTAGCACTGTGCTTCCAGCTTGAAAATCTGTGACGTAAAACCAGTCTAGTATCTTGCTTCCAGCTTGATTGTTGTGATGTAAAGCAAGACGAGTACTGAGCTTCCAGCTTAACAAGCTGTGACGTAAAGCCAGTCCTGTATTATGATGAGCCAGCCTTGTGCTATGATGATGATGATGTATCAGTTTTATACCAACACATATTGATGCAGATGATGATTGCATTCCTTTGAGAATGACAATGTTGCCGATGAAGAAAACTTTCGATGATTTATAGATACGCCAGTCAGTGTTCCAAGATGATATTGATGATGTTGTCCTCTCACCTACTTGATGTTGTTGATGATGTTGTCCTCTCTCTCTCGTCTGATGTTGTTGAAGAATACCCTTCTTGTTAAGGGGGAGTGTTGAAATAATGTAACTGCAAAGTGTTTTCTTATTATTATTTGATATATTATTCATTGGATCAATCCCCATTGTGGACTGATCATGTTGGCTATTGTAAAAGGACCAAATCCCCTTTTGCGGATTGGTCATATGTAATTGTAATAGGCAGAAAGAGAAGTCGGCCCCAGAATATATCAAGAGGCCCCGAAATATAATAAAGGTGGTTATAACCACCTAGTTTGATAAGTCGGCCCTGCCAGTGAAGAGACACTTTACACGTGCTAGATTTGTATAAATAAGAAGGCTAGTGCCTCACTTAGACACACAATTCACTTGCTCATTTGAAAGACAAGTTTCGGAACTGCAGTTAGAGAAGAAGGAGAGAGAGTGGCACATCTTTGGGAGAGGATCCTCTGTATTAGCTTAAGTTATCTCTTGGCATTGTATTGGCTATCTATAATAAGGAAGTTTTGTTGGGTTTTCTTCCCCTAGAGGGTTTCCCAAGATTCAATCACCACCGTCAATCTAGTCTAATCTCCATCGTTGAATTAGATGACTCTTCAACTTCCCTCGTGAGGTCGACTTAGAGATTGAGGCACCCCTCATTTGGCACTTCTTCATGAGTTTTGGAAAGTGCAAGAGAGAGAGAGAGAGAGTCGAGCTGAGAAAGAGGAGAGCACTTGCTGAAAGGGGCACAACTTTCAAGGCAAAGTACAACACGCAAATCGAGGCAAGAGGTACAACAAGTACAAGGCCGTATAGTACAAATTTTAAGCAGGCCATATAGACAAAAATCGAGGTTAAAGGTTGCACGCATTTCTGGGAGAGATTGGCACAAAAATTGAGGAAGAAAACTATCTCAAATTTTTGAAATTTTTTTATCAACAAGCTGGCATGAATTTTGAGGCAAGCTGTACAACGTTTAATGTTGTGACAGTTGTACTGTGGCACGATTTCCTAGGCTGAGTGTGGGCACGGAAAACAAGATAAGTCTATGTATTTAATTCGTTGAAGATGATTGTTTTAAGAAAATTCTCTTTGAGCTTTGAATAAAAAATGCCTCCCCTCTATCACTGGTTTTCCCCTTGTGGGTTTTTCCAAGGTCTTGATTTTTGGACCAAAAATCTATGTGTGCAAATTTTTAGGTGTTATTTCTGATTTTTAATGTTGTAGCAGAATTCATGTGTTTCAGTTTATGAGCATTTATTTTCCTGCTAACTTATTTGTTGTTGTAAAGTACAATGTGGGTTCAGCATTAAACTATGTTGTCCAATTGAGACTTGAAACCGGGTTGGGGTCTGAAATTTCTACACATATTGATTAATCAATGCACTACACGCTTATCTCTAACTCATGTGTCCAACAAATAAAAAGGAAAGACATTGAGATTTTAAAGTTTGAAACAAATTTTACTTGTAGCTTACTTGGCATCCTAGCAGTCCTATCTTAGATAGCCATATCATACCCAAATGTCCCAGCACTAAGCTTATAGATCTCAATTTGTTTGGAAATCTCTGGGCATTCAGCAAAAGTCAACACCATCCTTTGAACACATTGGAAAAATCCATCCATAACCTCTACATCAAACCTAAATCCACATGCATAAGAGTATGCGGGGTTGAGGTAGAGCCCTGCTGCATGAATCGGACGATGGAGAGTGTTGTTCCATCGCTCATCAATCACACTCCATATCTCAGCTCATTTAGTGAATCCCTCTTCCCCCTTGTCCTCATAGTACCGATAGATAGCTTCCTTGGCCCTATCCATGGCCTCATACAAGTAGCCCATTACGGGCTTTCTCACCATCAACTAAGCAAAGAACCTTTACCCCAGGTTCACTAACAACGCACAACTTTTCCACTCCCATCCAAAACCTATGATCGTGTCTCACAAGTCGAGCTATGGATTGCCCATCCACTTTAGTGCTATTGACACAAGAATTGCACTCATCTGACAAAAACATCCTATGCAACTCCAACATAGATTTCTAGAGAGACTAAAGAGAAATGAAGCTAGTTGCAAAACGTGTGATAGCGAGACGAACCAACTCTTTGTTCCCTATAAATTATNTATATATATATATATATATATATATATATATATATATATATATATTGTAACACTTCGAGTTGACTCAACAGTTTCCTTGATCCAAATAATTTTTCTCATGTCCTATAGCATCGAATCAATGCAATGGGCAGCAGAAGGAGTCCAATATAGGCTATGATACCTCTCTATGAGCAACTTGCCAACAGCAACATAATTGGTAGCATTGTTCGTAAAGACTTGGACAACATACTACGGACCTATCTCCTGGATGAAATTATCCAACAGCTCACATAATAACTGTGCATCTTTAACATATGCAGGTGAATCAATAGATTTGATAAACATTGTCCCCTTGGGACAATTAACCAAGAAGTTGAGAATGGTCATGCCCTTCCCATCTATCCAACTCTCTGACATAACGGTGCATCCTGTAATTTCCCATGATTCCCTCGGCTCACCCAATCTCTTTGTGCAATCGGTTTTTTCCCCTTGAAGGAGAGGCCCTCTCAATTCATTATAAGAAGGGCCCCTGTATCCTGGACCAACAATAGCAACAGCTTCAAACATGGAGTGGTAGAATGGGTTCTTGGCAATGTTGAATGGTATGTCACTCCATAGAAAACATTTTGCCACAATCTTGTCGGCCTCCTCCTCCTTTGTTTTCACTATTGACTGAATAGAAGGTTGCCCCATATGCACTGACCTCGGCACAAAGAAAGGTGAGAATGCTGAGGGGCTAGGCATTGTGGAATGTGAACCTGAAGATTGGCATTCCCCCACTCCTAAGATGCTTGTAGATCTATTTGCAAGCTCAAGCCTAAGTTCTTCCCTTTGCTCTCTCTTCCTACCCATTGCAAAAATGGATTGATTTGCAACGTGAACAATTTCCGAGGTAGATGTTGAGCAAATCCCCACTTCGTTCCTTGGAATTTTGGCAAGGTGGTATTCCAAGCCACTGATGCCGCCAAACATTCACATATCACATAACTTACAATTCAACCTCATTCTATTATGGCCATCATAAGGTAGACCATACTCCCACATTGGGTCCAATGGCTTTGGCATTTTGAAATGTGTGGATCACTGATTAAATTTGTAAACTTATGGGACAAAAAAATGGGGGAAATTTAGAATATAAATCCACAAAAAAACTTCAAAAATGCTACAATTAAACTACCATAGCTACATAAGTGTAAAATCCTCCATTAAAAAGAGGCAAACTAGGTATATCTAATGGACATTGCAAACCCTATACTAAATCTAGAAAAACAAAGAAAATGAGGAAATAATTTTGTTTACATACCCGGTTCAATGGATATGGTAGATTGGAGTAGATACCTACTCTACAAATGCTTACTTGATGGCAACGAAAACTATGGATTTCCGCTTGTTTGCTTGATGGAAAATGGTTACAATACCATTAGAGCTCAAACCCCCTAGGAAGTGTTTGCAAAATGACCAAATAAAACCCAAAAACCCGATTACCCAAAAACCAGTCGGAATCTTAGCAGAGCGATAATTTCCATCGACCCGCGATAATATCAGAAATTATCACGATAATTTCAAAATGTCCGAAATATCGCGATTAATTGCAGAGATATTAACGCCAAGGGTCGGTTCGGTGATATTATCACGATAATTTCAATAATAACGCGATACGTGTAACACTGAATTGGATGCAAGGGAGTTTCAGGTTGTGGAACTTGACACCTCTTCCACTTCTAGAGCAGGTGAAACTGGTGGAATCAGTATTTGCAGAGATCTCCTTCCACCATGTATATCGTGAGCTCAACACAGAGGTAGATTCTTTGTCCAAAAAAGGGTTGCTATTGGAAAATAATGTGGGGTCAATTCAGGAGTTCAAGGATGGCATAGGTCTGACAGCAATCCAAATGTCAAGCATGGTGTTATGAATAGTTTTTAAGTCTGAACAATTATTAAAGTATAGGTCAACAGACTTCAGTGCTGGACTTAAAATATCATATTTTTTAACAAATTGCTGTTTAGGTGGAAGCCTGCTTTTATATGGCCGTAGGCTCAAATTCTATGTTTTTTTGGAACAGAATACTGAATAGTATATTTTTGAAAAGATTGAATTTTCTTTAACAGAATCTGATTGTAAGCCTTGGATCTACAATAAGGCAGATAGGAAATGAAGGTTAAAGCTTTAGCTTTGGTATGAAAATCTCTTGAAATGCTGAAACATGCATATGCAAAAAGCACACTTTTTGTGCATAATAAAAGGTTACAATTTTTTTGAGGAAAATAAAGAAAAGAAACATTAAAAGGGCAATCAACAACAGCAAGAAAGCACATGAACTAAGTCTGGTCCAGAGAACAGGTTTTTTTTTCCAAGGAAAAATAACATATTTCTTATTCAAGTAGAATAAAAGATACATTCATAATGTGCCTCAGCACAGTCCAAAACACAGAGAATAGGTTTACCTTACAAATTACCAGTGTTACAAAAACTCAGCTAAGGAGAAAACGCGTCTAGGCAAAACTCTCAACAAGGCCAAAGAGTAAGAGTTCAACTCTGTCTCAGCAAAAACTCAGGAAAAGCACAGCTAATTTTTAAGAGAAGAATGGCAATATTTTTCTTATTTGGATTATATAAACTTATAAAGGGCCCAACCAGGATTTTCAGCTGGCTCATGAGTCAAACTCGACAACCCATGAAAAACTCGGTGAGTACTTGCAGATCAGAATTTGACCCTCAAAGACTCACGAATGAAACTTACTGCAGGCAAGTCATACAAGCTGCCAGCAAGTTTGATTTGCCAACAGTCAATTTGGCTCATCTGTTGTGCCAAGACGAATTTGAGTCTAGAGTAATCGGCAAAATTTTGTAACAATAAAATTACTGAAACAAATGCACTCTATAGAGTGGGTTCATGTTTATTTGTGCTAGAGACAAAGAACAATTAAATAGAAATCAAGCCATTGTTTTCAAAAAATTGAGAAATCTGAACCAACCTCTTCAAGTCGGGACTGGGTAACTGGCAGCTGATCAGAATACACGGTTGCATATCCCAATGCAACTAAGACAGTTTGTTCTGCCAATCCTATACGCATTTTTGCCTGCATCAAAGGTACAATAAACACTAAATCAAAACGGGCAATGCTTTTACAGAATATCACAAAGTAACATTGTTGTTGATAGTTACCTGAAGAAGGCGAACTAAGTACTGGGGTTCACAGTCTGTTGCTGCTACAAGAAGAGCCTTTATGCGTGCCCTCTTCTTGTCTTGACTTTCCTTCCCAGATTCCTATTTGGAAATCACAGTGATGATTAACAGTAAGCATATAGAACAGCTTACAGCTTTGAAACCATGTGACATTGATCTCAGAATGAGTGTTGATATGTATATTTGTCTACTAATAGATAAGTAGTTTATGAGCCTTCAATAATCAAACGGTATCAAGAAATGCTGCATGGCATCACTTTATTAATCAATATAGGTGGCCAGACATGTGATTGCCAAATGCAAACATTGCAAGTACCAAAAATCACATGAGAAACAAAATCTAAACACAATTAGCTGTAGACAGATGTGTTATTAGCTGTAATCACTAGAAAAATAGTATTTACTGTTTGAACGGAACAAATTGGCAGTATACCCATTGCAAGTATGGCTCTTCCATAAAAAGGCTTCCATCCTTCCATCTGGCTTGATATAATTCCACATAGGAATATTAAGTATCTCACAGTTGCCATAGGATAAAGTCAATGTACTGATTACTAGGTAATCTCACTTGGCAACTTCAAGAGGAAAATCCAAAACATCCAGCTTGGGGTTCTTTAATATTTATCCATGCTAACTAGTGATTGGGATGTTCTAGCAATATTTTCCTCCTAAAACATCCGACATGTACAAGCCATTTTGCGGACATAAAATTTATTGTGATGGAGGCTATGGGTACATAAACTGGAGTAGACAGAGCATGTTAAGTTGTTCTCAAAACAGTAGGTTATGTTTGATTAATGATTTCAGGTATAGCAATATAGTTAAAGACTTACCACAGGATAAAAACAAAGTGAAGATGAGAAAGGACAAGCAGTCTAACAAAGAGAAACCCAAAGGATCATTTCCCTTTGGCACAAAGAAAGTTCAAATAGTGAAGAATTTCAAAGCTTGAGGGCATGGTCTGTAACACCTTGAGATTTCAAACAGTTTAAATTCATTAAGCTACAAAGAGAACCAGAATCAAGATCTAGTGGCAATGAATCAGATGGCACAAGCAACAAGTATTTAATAGTGATAACTAAGTTGGCAAGGGCCATAAGTATCCAATGGCAATAACTAAGTTGACACAAGCAACCAGTATCTAATGGCAATAATGGCCCAGAGGAATTAGATAGCGAGGAATTTTATCCCAGTGGGCAAAGTTCAATTGCTGTGACGGCCTTTGCTGGAGACATGGGTTCACCTTGAAGTAGTGGTTGAACATGTGGTTGCACATAGAGAGATTATAATAAATTATCTCAAGACCCGTGCACACATAAGTGTGTCAAATACAGCCCCATGTCCTTCAATTTAAATTTCACCCAGATTCGGATCTGATTTTTGGAAGCTTTATGGTCTCCAATGACATAATGTCAAGATGATGATGCATAAATGCCCAGGCCTTTAGCAATCTAAAAATGAACAAAGTTTATTTACTCAAGAAATATCCAACATATGGAGGACAGACAACTGAAATCCATAAAGGACAAGTAATAAATAACTGAATAAGATAGAATGAATAGATATGATATACAATGTCCTACGTGACAATATATATACATATTCATGGGTCATGTCCTTTTGTTAGGTAATGTCCTTAGTTATGATGTGTCACTTCAATTTTTATTTTTTTATTATTATTATTATTATTATTTATTTACGTTTCATACATTGCCTTCCCCTTTAGAAATGATTTGTCCTCAAAGCATAAAAAAARTTAYGCCTTCATACTCACTGGAACTGCTTTCCCATGATTATTCATTCTTCAGTTCATGATGGTTAAGGACATGAGGACATGAGATGATATGATCTTCTAAGTGCTGAGCAGAATTGTCGAATTGTAAGAGGGTCTAATCACCCTAATTCGATCCTTTGTGGAACATTGCCCTTATAGGATTCCCAAGATGAACTTATATAGGTCAATTCTTTTTCTCCATAGTGATATTGATATACTAATTGGTTAAGGTATTGGCTCTTGTGATTAGGATGTTGATAAGGTGTCTCTGTAACTTGATCTTTCCTTCTCATACTTGAAGTGTTCTCTTGATTACTTTTGGTATTTGTAGATGTTTGAGGAACTAGAAGGCTGCCCAACAGGTCTGTCTTTGACCTCTTGTTGGGCTCTAAGTTTACTCAATCAAATCTGTCCTTACTGTTGTTTTAGGACAGCAAACAGGTTTGAAATTTTCTGTCAAGAATTTGCCTTCAAAGTGATGGTTATATGCTCTTTTAAGGTGCCCTTGCAAGTGTTTTAGTCACTGAATGTTAGCAGTGGCACATGCAAACCTTAAAACATATAGCACTCCTCTAGGATCTTTACAAGCTCCTACAACTGATTTAAACAGTAAGCATACATGATAAATGAACACATGTATTTTTGGTCAACATAACCCTAGATAAAAACCCCCAGGGGAAAACCAGTTTAGAATGAAAGTGTAAATATGTGGTGTCTCAAGCATGGAAAACAACAAGTAAACAAATACAATGGAACCTGTAAACAACAAGTAAACAAATACAATGGAACCTGTACAAGTAGCAAGCTCCTCTCAAGCTTTGCTAGAAGGTTCCAAAAAGAATGAGCTCAAACAAGTGTGCCCCCCTTCCTGTGTTGCCTCTTCCATTGAATCGATGCGCCCTTGATCCTCCCTTGGTTGTTTGAGAAACCCTTGCATGCAAATCTCTGTTTGAATGTTGTCTCAAACCTCCAACAATCAGATCTGCAAAAGCTCAAGAACTACTAGTGCCTGCTAAGCTTGCGCCCTCTTCCAAGAGTACGCCCTCCACCAAGCAAGAACCCTCACCACAAAATAAACAGACCCTAAGCCTCCTTGTGCCCTCCATGAAAGATGACGCCCAAGCTCTCCTCTCCCAATGCTTCCATTCTCATCCTCTTGCTCCTCTCCAAACTCTCCAAGTGAACAAATGAGTGAATGAGCCTCCAAATGCCCTATGCGCCCTTCTTAAGGAATCATAAGGAAACCAAAAAGATGAATGGCTAGGATCACTCCAAGCCATCTCTAATCCATGGTTGAGATCTCTCAAAAAGAATCTCAACTCAAAACCCACCTTGGGTTAAGTTTCCATAGTTCACTTTAAGTCCCCCAATTCACCCACAAAGTGAATTAATAGTCACTTTTGCCTCAAGTGACGAATTTTACCCTTTTGACTTAGGAAAATGTCAAAGTAAAATTAGACATAAAGTATAAGGCACAATGGGTCAAATATTTCCCTCTTGTGGTTAGAGACCCACAACCATGAGAAGACCACTTCCCAAGGTACACCAAAACTCAACATTCCCTCTTACCGAGGAAAGTGTTTCTCACCCAGCCCATCTTGTCTCTAAAGTAGACATGCTTGCCCCTTGGCAAGGCCTTGGTGAGAATCTCTGCCACCTGTTGATTAGTCGAAATATACTGGAGCTTCACTGCCCCACACTGAACCCAATCTCTGATGAAGTGGTATCTAATCTCAATATGCTTCGACCTATCATGAAACATTGGATTCTTAGAGAGTTTGATACAACTCTGATTATCACAGTGAATGACCGTCAGAGACAACTCCTGACCAAATAAACCAACTAGCAACTTATGAAGCCAAACGGCCTCGCAACTGGCCTGACTAGCTGCCATGTACTCTGCCTCGATCGAACTCAAAGCAACTAACTTTTGCTTCAGGCTAAACCAGGAAACAACTCCTGATCCCAAGCCAAAGAAACACCCAGAGGTGTTGTTCCTCTCAGTAGCATATCCTGCCTAGTTTGAGTCTGTGTAGCCAACCAAACTCACTCCATCCCCTCTGATGTAGTCCAAACCAAAATCCATCGATCCTGCTATGTACCTCAAAACATGTTTTGCCCCAATCCAGTGAACACTCCTAGGCTCCACCATAAACTGGTTGAGAGTGTTCACGGCAAAACAAATATATGGTCTGGTGTTGACCAAATGCATCAAAGAACCTATCAGTTGCCCGTATCTCGTAGCATCCACCAACTGGAAATCTGAAGCACTAATCTTCTTCCAGTTGGTGACCATAGGTGTAGACATGGGCCTATAGTCCTCCATTTGAAACCTGCTCAAGATGTCTGCAGCATACTTCCCCTGGCCCAGAAAGATATTGTTGAAATTAGTGCAGCTGCAAGAGCCATTCTCCGGGAAGATGGCATAAGACCCTAGCTAAGGACTAGGGCCCCCAGTGCACTCTTTGGGTTTCTTGGTTTGGGACCAAGCAATGAGAGCCATGGAAAAAGACCCTAGTGAGGGCCCCCAACATATGACTAGGGTTCTTGGTCTAGGACCAAGCAGTAAGTCCATAGATGTGTTATAGGGCCCATGGATGTGTTCCAGAGAATCCTTGCCCGGTGCTTGGATTGATCCTTGGATGTGTTCCTTGGTGGTTGATGTAAGTCCCTAGCTGTGTTCTAGGGCCCCTGGATGTGTTCCAGGGAACCCATGTTTAATGCATGGGTTGATCCTTGGTCTTGTACCTTGATGGATAAGACCCTAGATGTGTTCTAGGGCCCCAGATGTGTTCTGGGGCAACCCGGTCTTGGCCCAGGTAGATCTTGGTGAAATACCAAGATGTGATGATGTGTGATCCTCTTCCTCTCTCCCAAGATGGTCCAGGAGACCTAGGAGTATGCTAAGAAGATGGACATGACCACATTGTTGATGTGCCCTCTTATGCAGTGATGATAAAAGTTTATACGTAATTATGAGACTTATGTGGACATGTTTTGCCATTGAGGACCCCCTTGACTTTGTCTTGAAGTTCCCCCTTGCTTGATTTTGATTTCCCTCTTGTTTTATGTGGTAATGGGGTTTTTATAAGTCACTTTGACTTATTTTGACATTTAATTGATATTTATATTAATTAAATTGTCATTATTTTAATTATTTCATTTTTGCCCTAAACCCTGTCCTTAGCTATAAAAGAAACCCTCCCCCTCTCATTTTTACACACACACTCACTCCTCACTCTTCTATTGTTGCGACTACCCCATGTTATTCTTTCTCTTGTTGATGGTGCGACCCCTCCTTTGGATTCTTTGTTTCAGATCCGAGGCTTATTGTTTGGACACCTTGTAGGCTGAGAGCTCCTTCTGATTTATCTGCTGGTGTAGAAGTGTCGGACCTCTCTTTAGCTTGTTGTGGTTTCTCCTTAGGCTGTCATGAGTTGTCCTCTGCCTGGATATAAGTGTCGCGGGCTACCCCTTGCCTGGATAGAGGTTTCGTGGCCCCTCCTTGTGGCCGTCGCTGAGTGTGAAGGGACTGGTGACTTCCTCCTCTTGTCTATTGTCCTTATTGTGGGTGTTTATGTCCCTACTGTAGGTGTTTATTTACCTTGTTGTGGGTGTTTATCATTTCTTGGTGGCTCCTCCTCTTCTGTGTTGTCTACCTCTGTTGTTGAAGGGTTTCTATTGTCCCTTTTGTGGAGGGTTTTGTTGTCCCATTTATGGAGTGTTGGTTGTCTCATTTCTTAAGTATTTGTGAAGTGTTTGTTGTCCCATTTGTTGCTGTTGGGTTTTACGATCTTAGTTATGGACAGCAATTAAGTGTATTATTCCAGCCTTGTCTATGGTCCTCTCTTTGGCAAAATTGTCTACCTGTCCATATGATAGAGATCAAAACCCTAGAGGTTTGATCCATGAATCTTAAACTGATTTTCTGGGCATATAAAGAGGACTACATCCACACTTGTAACAAGTACATTCTTCATTGGCTAAGAGGTAAGCTAAGGGTTTGTTTTCTACACTCAGAAATTTTGTTTATGTTTAGAATTTAATTCAGATCTGTTTACGTCTTTTCTTAAATATGTTGATCCAGTAAATAGAATTTAAAAGTATTATTGTTTTCTCTATTTTTCCCTAAATCTAACAAATATGACCCTCCTACAGCCAAACCTCCATGCCCAAGAAATAGTGCATCAAACCGATGTTTGTCATCTCAAACTCTGATGCAAGTCCCAACTTGCAATCAACTATGAGAAGCTTTGCTCCTGTGATGAACAAATCATCAACATACAATATGAGAATGAGTGTATCATCAACTCGAATGATGTAGTAGAGGTTAGGATCTACCTCACTCTCAAACCCCATCTGAAGCAAATAAGCGTCAATACGTGAATACCAAGCTCTTAGAGCTTGCTTCATACCATACAGTGCCTTTCTCAGAAGACACACATGAGAATCTCTCTCAATCACCTCAAACCCCTGTGGTTGCTCAATGTACACCACCTCCTCAATAAAGCCATTCAGAAATGTGGTCTTTACATCCATCTGATGTATCCACCAACCCATCTCTTCCACTATGGCAATAATACTCTGAATGGACGTGTATCTCGCAACTAGTGTGAATGTCTCATCCTAGTCAACTCCCTCTACCTGAAAGAATCCTCGCGCCACAAACCAGGCCTTGTGTTTCTTTATGCTGCCATATGCAACATACTTGGTCTTATACAACCATCTAGAAGTCACAACCGACTTCCCCACTGGCCTCAACACCACCTTCCATACATCATTGCGCGTAATGGAGTCATACTCCTCTAGCATGGCATCTCGCCAAACCTACTAGTCAACAGCCTGCGCAAATGTCTCGGCTCTGAATCAATGATGCTCATCACCATCGCCAAGTAGGACCCAAGCCTATCTGGTGCTCTGCTTTCTCTGAACAACCCTCTGGGCTCTCCAAAATTCTCCTTGGCTTCCTTCAGGGTCTTCTGAAACAATCTTGGTTTCCTCTTCCCTACAGTAACCAAAGGAGAAGTAAGATATCTACACCCACGAGTCTCTGCCTCAGATCTCATGCCAACACTCTGAGATCCTGAAGTCTTTTCACCCTCTGCCTGAACCCTCTGTAAATGTGAACCTGAAGTTGTGTAAGGTAACCCTGTCACCCCTGAAACTGGTGTACTTGACACCTGAGGCTATGCTC
This sequence comes from Picea mariana, assembly GCA_032191745.1. Lineage (NCBI taxonomy): Eukaryota > Viridiplantae > Streptophyta > Pinopsida > Pinales > Pinaceae > Picea > Picea mariana. The sequence continues at coordinate 62,446 of JASDQU010014988.1, forward strand.
CCTCTGAAACATCAATCTGTGTCTTCGGATCCTCCTCAATATTGTCTCTCGACTCAAGAGACCTCCTGAAAGCTCTACCCTCCTCAAATCTAACATATCTGCTCAGCACCACTCTCCGTTGTGATGGAATGTAGATCCAGGAGGCCCTCAAGACCTCTGAGTAACCAACTAGAATCCCCTGCTAGGTTGTGGGGTCTAGCTTTGTCCTCTTCTTTTAGAGAACATGAGAGTATGTCGAGCATCCAAAAATCCTGATGTGCTCAACATCGGGCCTCCTACCAGTGAAGGCCTCCACAGGAGTCTTCTTCCCCAAAATCCTGTGGGGACTCTTGTTCTACAAATAAACAGCAGCAGCACTCACCTCAGCCCATAAGTATAAAGGCTAAGTCTGATCATGCAGCATAGATCTCGTTGCACCTGTAATGGCCCTGTTCTTCCTCTCGACAACCCCGTTCTGCTGGGGGTTGTAAGGTACAGTCATCTATCTTCTAATCCCTACCTACGAACAGAAGTTTACAAACTTTGTGGAGGCATACTCACCTCCATTGTCTAACTGCAAGACCTTGATCTTCTTTCCAGTCTGGTTCTCCACAAGAGCTTTGAACTCTTAGAACCTCTTGAAAAGCTCACTCTTAGCCTTCAAAAAATAGATCCAGGTATTCCTTGAGTGGTCATTTATGAATGTGAGATAGTACTCACAACCACTCAAGGACGAACGAGACATAGGCCCACACACATCTGTGTGTACTAAATCCAATATCCCAACTGACATGTTGTCAGTGTTGGGGGAAACAACCTTGGTAAACTTACCAAATGCACACCCTTTGCACACATCCCGATGCTCTAAGTTGAACTTTGGCAGTCCTATCACAACCTCTCTCAACCCTCCAAGAGCCCCATGATGAAGGTGAGCCAACCTCTGATGCCATAACTCACATAACTGATTGTTGTTGTCGCTACTTGCTGCCAAAGCATGCAGGGGCTGAAAAAGCAATTTGTATAGTTTACCATCCCTCACTCCAATCACCTGCCCTGAGGTGAGACGGGACCCCTTAGGGTGTATGAGGACCTCTGTCCCTCTGAAGGACACCTCAAGACCCCTGTCCTAGAGAGTGGAAATTGATATTAGATTCTTCTTCAAGCCAGGGACGTACAACACATCCCTGAACGAAATGGGTGGAATGCTCTCCCTCTGAAAAGTAATTATGCCGCACCCAGCAACCCTAACTATGGTGTCATAACCAAGCGCAATCTCCATCTTGACCTCAGAATCCCTGAGATCAGTGAAGTGTTCTCTCACACCTGTCATGTGGCTCGAAGCTCCACTGTCTATATACCAAATGTTGGGTGTCGTCTCAACTGAAGTGCAACAAACAAGGAAGGCACACTCCCTCTCAAATTGTGCCTGAAACTCCTCCTCATCTGTTGTAGTTGTTGTACCACCTGGCTTCTTGTTGAAATTAATGCAGCTGCAAGAGCCATTCTCCAAAGGATGGAAAAGACCCTAGTTGTGGACTAGGGCCCCCAGCACACTCCTGGGGTTTCTTGGTATGAGACCAAGCAGTGAGAGTCGTGGCAAAAGACCCTAGTGAGGGCCCCTAGTATATGACTGGGGTTCTTGGTCTTAGACCAAGCAGTAAGTCCCTAGAAGTGTCTAGGGCCCCTGGATGTGGTCTAGGGAATCCTTGCCCGGTGCTTGGATTGATACTCGGATATGTTCCGTGGTGGTTGATATAAGTCCCTAGATGTGTCTAGGGCCTCTGGTTGTGTTCCAGGGAATCCTTGCTCAGTGACTGGATTGATCCTTGGATATGTTCCTTGGTGGTTGATATAAGTTCCTAGATGTGTCTAGGGCCCCTGGATGTGTTCCAGGTAACCCTTGTTTAATGCATGGGTTGATCTTTGGTCTTGTATCTTGGTGGATAAGATCCTAGATGTGCTCTAGGGCCCCAGATGTGTTCTGGGGCAACCTAGTCTTTGACCAAGTAGATCTTTGTGTAATACCAAGATGTGTTGATGTGTGATCCTCTTCCTCTCTCCCGAGATGGTCCATGAAACCTAGGAGTGTCTATGAATATGGACATGACCACATTGTTGTTGTGATGATAAAGTTTATAAGTCACTATAAGACTCATGTGGACATGTTTTGCCATTAAGGAACGCCTCCCCCNNTTATTGGTTTGCTTTCCCTCTTGGTTTATGTGATTGGGTTTTATATTTGTGAGACTGTGGTTTAATTTTTGTGATTGGGGTTTTAATATGTAATTAGGATTTTAATTGATGTTAATTGACATATTAAATTAATATTTATATTAATTATATGTCAATAACTAATTATTATGTTCTAAAATACCCTAACCCCTCTCCCGACCTATAATTAGACCCTACCCTAAGCCTTTCACACACACTCACTCTCTCACCCTTCTACAAGCTACGGCTACCTCAGTGACTGTTTCCCTCTTGATTAATGCGGCCTCCTCACTTGTTCAAGTTACAGTTATGTGCTTTATTGGCTGGAAGGTTCTACTTTGAAGGTTTTGTTGGATGTATCTCCTCTGAGGTGTACAGTGCTCCCGTCAACTACAGATCTGTCCATTACTTAGCTACCAGACCTGTCTTCTAAGTCAAATCAGCCCCTTACCTAGCTGTCAAGCCTATTGTAGGGTTGTCATCTCCATTCCTAGTCACGAATCTGTGCATGGAGGAGCCGCGGCCATTTTATGGGCACCCTAAGTGGTTGTCCTTACCTCCACCCTAGCTGTCGCGTGGAGTACTATGAGGGTTTGCAGTTTGTTGCCCTTTTTTTTAGCAAGGAATCTTGTGGATTGTTGTTGGACCTTACTCATCTATCCAGATCTATTCCTGTGGGATCATTGGAGATTGAAGGGTTTGTTGTTTGAGTTATTTGCTATCAAGACTTTGAGTTTTGTTATCTTCCTTGGGGCTTCCTATTTGGCAAAACAGTCCTAGAGTTCTTTTTGACAAAAATCAAACCCTAAGAGGCTTGATCCATGAACCTGAACTATATCTGAGCATATTTTACAAAGGCTTACATTCACATGTGTGTCAGGTACATCTCTCATTAATTCAAGAGGTAAGCTTTCAGATCTATTTGTTTTAGTTTTAGATCTATTTGTTTCAGCTTCAGATCTATTTGTTTCAGCTTCAAATCTATTTGTTTTATACTCAAAAAGATTTAATTGTTTCGGATCTGCTTGTTTCATACTCAGAAATATTTATTTGTATCAGATCTGTTTGTATGATTCCTTGTTTATGCTGATCTAGTAAACAAAAAAAATTTAAGGCTTTATTGTTTTGAATTTTCCCTATTTCTAACACATCTTCTTCCTGTTGGGACACTGACCAGCATAGTGCCCCATCTTCTTACAAGCAAAGCACTTCACTTTGCTCATATCTCTCTTCTGCCAACTGCCACTCTCCTGTGACTTGGCCCCTCCCTTGGGACGTTGTTTAGTACCCTTGTTGATCTTCTTCTTGCCCTTTGACCAAAGAGAAAGATCATCATCACCCTCAGTAATACGTTGTTGTCCTGTAGATCCAATGCCGCATCTCAGCTCCTCCTATACGAAGACGTCCCAGAGTCTCTCCCAACTAAGCATGACCTCCCTGGCCACTATGCCTTGCACAAATGAACCCCAAGGTTTGGAGAAGTCGTTTAAGGTTGTCCTCACCTAAAAGTCTGGATGCACAATCTCTCTGACTGCTCCCAACTCATCTAGAGTCTGTGTAAATCTCCCAAAGTATGATGTCACCAACTCTTACTTGAGCATCTGAATGCCCCTGAGCTTCTCTTGCAGAACCATCTTCTGGTTCTGATTGGGACTCTGGTAAAGCTTGCACAATGAGACCCACATCTCAAAGGCATAGACTTTCCCAGTCAAATGGGATATGACGTGGTCTCTCACTGCATCACATATAGTCCTCTTTGCCTTGTTGTTCCTCTTCCTGAACTCTGCCACCAACGAAGGAGCAGTGACAGGAGGAACAACAACGGGAGCCTGAACTATATCTCATAGTTCAAGATCCTCCAAGATAAAGATAAGCCTGGTCTTCCAAGGGGACCAGTTGCTAGCTCCGACTAGCCTATCATATGCCCTCATCTGAGACACCGACATGGTTGTCCACTGAAACTCAAACTGATGTTAAACTGCAAAAAAAATCAGCGTCAACACTTGACACACAAGCGAGAAATAAGGATGTCCAAAACTGTCCAAAAATATGCCAACTGTGTGCTAGTAAATCAGCCAACTCTTAGCCACCAAGGCTCTGATACCATGTAGATTTTTGAGGAACTAGAAGGCTGCCCAACAGGTTTGTCTTTGACCTCTTGTTGGGCTCTAAGTTTACTTAATCAAATATGTCCTTGTTGTTGTTTTAGGACAGCAAACAGGTCTGATTTATGTCAAGAATTTGCCTTCAAACTGATGGTTATATGCTCTTTTAAGGTGCCCTTGCAAGTGTTTTAGTCACTGAATGTTAGCACATGCAAACCTTAAAACATATAGCACTCATTTAGGATCTTTACAAGATCCCACTAAGCATACATGATAAATGAACACATGTATTTTTTATCAACATGACCCTAGATAAAAAAAAAACCGGGGAAAACCGGTTTAGAATGAAAGTGTATGTATGTGATGTCTCGAGCATGGCAAACAACAAGTAAACAAATACAATGGAACCTGTACAAGTAGCAATCTCCTCTCAAGCTTTGCTAGAAGGTTCCAAGAAGAATGAGCTCAAACAAGTGTGCCCCCCTTCCTTTGTTGCCTCTTCCACTAAATTGATGCGCCCTTGATCTTCCCTTGGCTGTTTGAGAAACCCTTGCATGCAAATCTTTGTTTGTATGTTGTCCCAAACCTCTACCAATCAGATATGCAAAAGCTCAAGAACTACTAGTGTCTGCTAAGCTTGCGCCCTCCTCCAAGAGTGCGCCCTCCACCAAGCAAGAACCCTCACCACAAAATAAATAGGCCCTAAGCCTCTGTGCGCCCTCCATGAAAGACGGCACCCAAGCTCTCCTCTCCCAATGCTTCCATTCTCATCCTCTTGCTCCTCTCCAAACTCTCCAAGTGAACAAATGAGTGAATGAGCCTCCAAATGCCCTATGCACCCTTCTTAAGGAATCATAAGGAAACCAAAAAGATGAATGGCTAGGATCACTCCAAGCCATCTCTAATCCATGGTTGAGATCTCTCAAAAAGAATCTCAACTCAAAACCCACTTTGGGCTAAGTTTCCATAGTTCACTGTATATCGCTCAATTCACCCACAAAGTGAATTAATAGTCACTTTTGCCTCAAGTGATAAATTTCACCTTTTGATTTAGGAAAATGTCAAAGTGAAATTAAACATAAAGTATAAGGCACAATGGGTCAAATATTTCCCTCTTGTGGTTAGAGACCCACAACCACAAGGGGACCACTTCCCAAGGTACACCAAAACTCAACAATATTATGTCCTCTTCATATGTCTCAGTCGCTTTGAAGATCATTGAATTTCTATTAGCAAGTACACTAGAAATTTCCATCATATGTCTTCCAACATCTAAAGATGTCCTTATTTCAACTAAATTTGCATCTTCCTGAGTTGTGATGTTAATTGGATTTGCATTTGTTTCTTTCTCCACAACTTGCATATTTACATATGAAGACTTCTCTTGTTCCATAGGCCTAGTCATTGTTTCTTTATTAATCGACGCTTCTTTCTTGGTAAGTTGTTCTAACTTGTTCTGTAGCGACTTCTTATTATTCTTTAGCTTCTTAATTTGTGTAAGTACATTTTGATTATGATCCCTTAGACGTGAAAGTTCTTCTTCATTTTCTGACTTGTTGACTTTATTTATAAGCTCTCGATTCTCTGGCTTCTCATCTTTTAACCTCTTGACTTGTTCAAGCAACCTCTGATTAAGGTTCCTTATGTAAAAACTTTCTTCGTATTTTTTTTATAAGTTCTTCTCAATATCTTGAATCTTTTGTTCTAACTTTTGATTGCATTGCTTCATATCTTTTAACTTCTTGATTTTTGTTAGTTGTTTTTTACTATGATCTTTTAGGCAAGAAAATTCTGCATTTTTTTCTAATAATTCCTCATCTTTTTCTAATAATTTATTCCAAACCATATTCTCGAGATCTTTGTATTTTTCTTGTTGTTTGGCTAGATCGTCTTCTAATACTTTCTTGATATTCTTTCATAATAAACGATATCCAACACACAAAAATGATCTGAATTTTTTAAAAACTTCATAAACTAAAATTTCGTTTCACAATAGGACATTTAGTCCAAAATTATGACTTGTATATGGAATTCATAGTCCACTACTCACTTCTTTGCTAATTGATGGGTACATGAACACAAGGGTTCCATGAAAATGATGTACTTCAATGGCTTCCTTGATATCCCTCAACACTTGAGACTTGGCATTTTATTTGAAATGTACTAATTTTTTTAATTTACTTGTTCCTGCTTAATGATGTTAAGATCAACCTTTTATTTATAAAGGAGCTTACCTTTATAATCAATGTGAACTTGGAACACAAAGTTTTAATGATTGTTATCCTTATCGCATTAACCTTGGATCAATCCTTGAAAAGCTTTTATTAATTAATCTTTTTCTCTCAAGAATCAAATACACCTATATTTTGTATTAGACTTTTCTCGACCCTTTTTAACTTATCATAACGCTAAGTCGTCAATATAACTTTTTCTCAATCTTTTTTTCACCAAAAGTGTGGTTGAAATTAATGCGACTTTCTACCATGGTAGCAAGGAATGGGACAAGATGTTCTAACAAATGTGGTTGATTCTCTGTAGCATTTTTTTGACGTCTTATGAGTGAAGTCAAAAAATGCTACGAGTATTTTCCAAGGAAAAATATCTAACGACATAACTAAGTTTAATAAAAACTATCAAGCAAATATTGCATTTCTTTCTTCTATCGTCTCTTTGTCTTCTTCAAATTTTAACAAGAAAGCAGTATAAAAAGGCAATTGAATTTAGTGTTGAGAATATTGACGATATATCTTTGACATTGTGATATATCGTGAATCTCTCAACTTGGCAATATATCGTCGACATCAAAATACATCGTAATTCTCTCAACTCGATGATATCATCGCCAAAAAAATCACAATTTTTTCAAACTTTAAATGTATTACAATACATTCAAAAAATCAAGATGTATCACTAAAAAATTGGGATTCAATGGAAAAAATCAACAAATCCACAACAAGTTGCCTATAAAATCTAGTTTTTGACCATATTGACTCATTTGGAAAGTAGAAGTAGGGAATTGAGAGAAAAGGAGAAATTCACCATCTTCCATTGCGCTAAGAAGGGGAAATCAAGTGTTGCCATCGCCATTAATGTATTTAATGTGGAGTGGGGGTTGATTCACTGATATCATGGGTAATCAGTGAAATTGAACAAAATGGGCTTAGAATTTACATAAAAAGCGAGGGGCCCTTGACCCTCGAAAGTCAAAAACCCCCAGAATATCATTTTGAATCAATAACAATGAAATGCAGAGGAAAAACCATAATTTGTTTTGGTTATAGCAATTAGACTCAAATCAATGAGGAGTCAAGAAGATAATTCAAAAATGTTGTTAACTAACAGAAAATCCATGTACATGAGTTATGGAGTCCATTTTGGGAGATAAATACACTTAAGCAAAGAGTCCAATTTGAGCAAGAGCCCAATTTATTGTACTTTTTATGTAACTTTGAGGCTCGAGGTCAGGGCTCAAGACGAGATTCAATATCGATGTGTGATGTGTCACTTGACAATGATCTTATGCAAATTATATATCTATTTTATTTTCATATTTATGTGGCGATGTGTTTATTTGATGTTGTTGTTGCTTTAGATGTTTAGAATTTTGAAAAACATGAATATTTTGGTAATTTTTTAAGTTTGTTGATATTTTCAAAGATTTTTCCCAATATTGCCGATAAGTTCCTTTTTGGACCCTTGGCAATATATTCGTCAACACAAAGTTTGCAACAATAATTGAATCTCATCATAATATTATTTTCTTCTTCTGATAGTTTGAAGACTTTTAAAACTCCATATTTCCCTAACGTTCATGTTTGTCCTCCAATTATTTTGATAGGTTATGTTTATGAATTTTTATATTGTGTAATAATAGGTCTTTTATGCACTATGAATCCCTTGTTATTGATTGTTTCCAAGTTCAAAACATAATGTTTGAGCATTTTAATGAGTTAGTTGCACTGAATTTTAAGAAATATTGTTTTGGGGTATTTCAGCTATAGAAATTGTACAATAATCAATCTAGTGCGTTGTTTAATCGCCATTAGTGTATTTAATGTGGAGTGGGAATTGTTTCATTGATATCATGGGTAATGTGAAATTGCACAAAATGGGCTTAGAATTTACAAAAAAAGTGAGGGGCCCTTGACCCTCGCAAGGACCCTCGAAAGTCGAAAACCCCCAAAATATCATCTTGAATCAATAACAATGAAATGCGGAGGAAAAAACCATAATTTGTTTTGGTTATAGCAAGTAGACTCAGATCAATGAAGAGTCAAGAAGATAATTCAAAAATGTTGTTAACTAACAGAAAATCCATGTATATGAGTTATGGAGTCCATGTTGGGAGATAAATACACTTAAGCAAAGAGTCCAATTTGAGCAAGAGCCCAATTTATTGTATTTTTTATGTAACTTTGAGGCTCGGGGTCAGGGCTCAAGATGAGATTCAATATCGATGTGTGATGTGTCACTTGACAGTAATCTTATGCATCTTATATATCTATTTTATTTCCATATTTATGTGGCAATGTGTTTATTTGATGTTGTTGTTGCTTTAGATGTTTAGAATTTTAAAAAAACACGAATATTTTGGTAATTTTTGAAGTTTGTTGATATTTTCAAAGATTTTTCCCGATATTGCCGATAAGTTCCTTTTTGGACCCTTGGCGATATATTTGTCAACACAAAGTTTGCAACAATAATCGAATCTTGTCATAATATTATTTTGTTCTTCTGATAGTTTGACAATTAAAACTCCATATTTCCCTAACGTTCATGTTTGTCCTCCAATTATTTTGATAGGTTATGTTTATGAATTTTTATATTGTGTAATGACAGGTCTTTTATGCAATATGAATCCCTTGTTATTGGTTGTTTCCAAGTTCAAAACATAGTGTTTGAGCATTTCAATGAGTTAGTTGCACTGATCTTTAAGAAATATTGTTTTGGGGTATTTCATCTATAGAAATTGTACAATAATCAATCTAGTGCGTTGTTTAATCACCATTGGTGTATTTAATGTGGAGTGGGGATTGATTCACTAATATCATGGGTAATCAGTGAAATTGCACAAAATGGGCTTAGAATTTACAAAAAAAAGCGAGGGTCCCTTGACCCTCGCAAGGACCCTCGAAAGTCGAAAACCCCCAGCATATCATCTTGAATCAATAACAATGAAATGCGGTGGAAAAAACCATAATTTGTTTTGGTTATAGCAAGTAGACTCAGATCAATGAAGAGTAAAGACGATAATTCAAAAATGTTGTTAACTAACAGAAAATCCATGTACATGAGCTAAATACACTTGAGCAAAGAGTCCAATTTGAGCAAGAGCCCAATTTATTGTATTTTTCATGTAACTTTGAGGCTCGGGGTCAGGGCTCAAGACGAGATTCAATATCGATGTGTGATGTGCCACTTGACAATGATCTTATGCATCTTATATATCTATTTTATTTTCATATGTGGCAATGTGTTTATTTGATGTTGTTGCTTTCGATGTTTAGAAACACGAATATTTTGGTAATTTTGGTAATTTTTTAAGTTTGTTGATATTTTCAAAGATTTTCCCGATATTGTCAATAAGTTCCTTTTTGGACCCTTGGCAATATATTCGTCAACACAAGGTTTGCAACAATAATTGAATCTCGTTGTAATATTATTTTGTTCTTCTGATAGTTTGACGACTTTTAAAACTCCATATTTCCCTCACGTTCATGTTTGTCCTCCAATTATTTTGATAGGTTATGTTTATGAATTTTTATATTGTGTAATGATAGGTCTTTTATGCACTATGAATCCCTTGTTATTGGTTGTTTCCAAGTTCAAAACATAGTGTTTGAGCATTTTAATGAGTTAGTTGTACTGATCTTTAAGAAATATTGTTTTTGGGGTATTTCAGCTATAGAAATTGTACAATAATCAATCTAGTGCAGTGTTTTCATAATTATCAATCTTAGGACAAATATTTGCTTCATCTTAATGAATTGTCTTTACAATTCTTTATCTTACAACATATTTTGCCCCATCCTAAATCATTACTTCTTTGATTTTCTCTTGGAGATAAAATTTCCTTTGTTGAGATAACATTCTTACTCATTTCTATTTTTGCTATTAGTTGTTTAGATTTGTATCTCTTTTTGACAAGGCAACTCCAATAAGTTAAGGAAAAATATTGCTAATTTGTTTTCTAAGCTATCATTAGAATTCTACATTTCCCTTGTGACATACATGCTTAGAATAATCATTTTAACACATATATAGTATAAATTGATTGTAAAATGAATGGAAAAGTTTATGAAACCTTTATTGTCAAGTGCATGCAAGTAAGCATCATGTCAAACGAATGTTAAATTTGATAATTGGTGTTGAGGCCTTACAAAATGTAAGCCAAAATGTACTTGGGTCAAGTTGAAATAGACCAAAGCATCAAGCCAAAACCCTTTGGGTGAGAAAATTAACTATTGTTCAATCAAAGGTAATTTGGGAGCAAGAGTGCACTCTTCATTGAAAATCCTTGTCTAAGAAGGTAACTTACTAGACAAGTCCTTCAACACCCTCAATCCTCACATGAAAAGGAATGTTTAGGAACAAACTACAACTGTGTAGTGTCCATCTAACTAATAAAAACTAACGTATTAGAACTTTTAATGATGAAAACTAACAATGGAATGACCATAAGCATGGTACTAGAAGAAACTTACAATGTATAAGAGAATAAATAACAGAGCTTCAAGAAAAAATATCTATTAAGAATCTCACTAAAAATAAGTGACCAAAGAGTAAAAGTCAAAGAAAAAGGCCAAAATGTGTCAAATGAAAAGAAAAGTGTCATTAATGGTGCCAAAGTGATCCAAGTGCAGTTGATCAATCATACCACACTGTAATAGAGAAAGAAACCATATGTTGCAAGTGTGTAGTGTCCATCTTACTGATAAAAACTGATGTAATGGAACTTTTAATGATAAAAACTAACAATAGAATGCCCATAAGCATGATACTAGAAAAAAATTACAATGTATAATAGAATAAACAGCAAAGCTTCAAGAAAAAATGTTTATTAATAATCTCACTAAAAATAAGTGACCAAAGAGTAAAAGCCAAGGGAAAAGGCTAAAAATATGTCAAATGAAAGGGAAAGTGCAATTAATGGTGCCAAAGTGATCCAAGTGCAATTGATCAATTATACCATATTGTTAAAGAGCAAGAAACCATATGTTGATAATGAAAATGCAAAGAGATTATTTTCATGACATGCAACTAATATGAAAAAGGTAAGAAGAGAGCCTTCTAATTGCAAAGAAGGGTAACTTGATCATGACATATGAAAGATCTTACAACGAATATTAACAAGATGACAAAGAAAAAGCTTATATAGCTTATAAAACCTTGAGATGAGGGAAAACAACCCCAAAGCACCCTTTGAGCCTACATTTGCTAATAACGAGAATTCTAGGGTTCCAAAGCCAAGTACAAGGATTACATCTAAATGTCAAAAATAACAGTTCAACCCATTGTTTGCTACTAGAGAAGCAAAAAAGGAAGTGTATGCACAGAGGAAAAAAAGTCTTGAAACAAGGAGCCTTTCAAGTTATTCTAGTAGGAAGCTCACCAAATGAATGTGGAAATTTGTAAATGAGTTATTCCACACTCATTGCAAATCCAGTTTTTATGAAATTGCAAAAACCCTAACCTTCCTTTGACAAAGTGCCAATGCTCACATAGTGCCATTCTTCTGCTAGAATTGATTTTATCCAGGATGCATTTGTCCCAAGATAACTTCCTACCTCAAACACACATAACTCCTCTGTGTTGGATAAATATAAGCCACACAATTCTTTTGAGAAAAGTTTGCTTCGAAATCTTGTTATTAATGAAACTTTCATGTATGCCCTCACACAAAACAAATCTAATCCCTACCCAATCCACTTCAGTTGTGTCAGTGTTCAAGCAAGTTGATCCTACCTTCATACACCTCAAGTCTAGTACATCCGTGCACAAGAAGATTGGATCAAACCTCATGCAACCCAAATCTGTCCCTATCAATGTTATCAAATTGAGCATGTTCAACCAAACCAACCAATTTAAGAGGGTTTTGGGGCAAAATTGATTCCAATGTTATCAAAATCAACCAGTTCTAAACCATTTTTGGCAAAAAATGGTCCAAACCAATGGGATGAACAAGCCTAAGACCAATTTTGTCATGAAGAAACCATTTCAAGCTATGAACCAATCCATTCAAGGTACGAAAAAAACAAAACAAAACAAAAACATTAAAACAAGAAAAAGCAAAATGGAAAGCCTTGTGTCATTTAGTTGTCTTAGAAACCTTTACCCTGTTCGTGGTCTAGTTGACCACCTTCAAACTATAACCTCCTTTTTGGAATTGTATTTAACTTTTAATATAAACTCCTAAGGCTGATGAAAGTAAAAACTCTATTTTACTTTCATTAACTTAGCTTTTAACATTAAAAGGTAAAGTGGGACCCCATTTCAAGATGCTTAGTGATGGAATCAAAGTCCCATCAAATATATCCTATATGTGAAGACGAGTTCAAGGAAAATAAATAAATTCCCTACCAGAATTTTTGGCACCAATGTTATCAAAATTGACCGGTCCAAACCTTTCAATGCTCATACCAATGGTTGAACCAAAACGAGAGGTGGATTCAGTATCAAACCAAACAGTTCCATACTCTGCCAATTCAAACCAGTTCCATTCTGAACCAATCTCTACATCTAGTACTGAATTGTTGAAGAGGTAAACAAAAAACCCTTTGGTGAAGAGACTTGACTTGAAGTAAGCTTGGGGCAAGTCTCCTATATAATTCAAGAGCCCTTTCTTTTTGAGTTATATATAGATACCTAGATAGGTATCTATATATAGATAGGTAGATAGAGATATATACAAAAAATAAATGAGGAATTCACTCTAAAATTTCCACTACTAAACAATCTAGCTTAATATCCAAATATTGGTATAAAGCAACAATAACGTTAAAGCAACACTAGTTGGAAGTATAACAGAAGAGTTCAACAATGAATACCACCAACATCAAGGTACATAAAGGGCTTGGTGCAATCCTACCAATCCTGAAATCCTAAAAACCTTAAGTCTGTTGAATTTTGAAAGGGATATGAAATTATACTTTCTCCATATGAAGTTAGATGATGTTGGAACCACTCTCAAACATCCCGAAACAATTAATGGTAATGTTAAAAATTTAGTAAAGGCACCTTTAAATTTAAGAATTTAACATTACCATTAATTGCCAGTATTTTTGGTCAAACTATGTGAGGCAAAACTCACTTAATGAGGGTTTAAAAACAAAGAATCTGGTTATAAGGTGATATTGATGCAGAAAAGGTGATAATTTCCATATCATCGCAATAATTACCTTAATTATCGTGATAATTTCAATTTATCGTGATAAATTGAGAATTTACATATCATCGCAATAATTACCTTAATTATCGTGATAATTTCAATTTATCGCGATAAATTCAAATTATCACGATTATTATCAACGATATTATCGCAATTATTAACGGCAATATTATCGCCAAGGTGGGTTTTGGCAATAATATCACGATAAGTGCAACACCAGTACGTAAAGAGCATACAAAAAAATGTTATTAAAACAAATATAATTGTATACAAAAAAATGTGTGAAAAATACACCTAGCCATAATAAGATCATTAATAAACATGTTCAACTTGAGTGGGGCCAACGGTTAAGAACATGGATCGACTCGTTGTTACAATAAAATCTAGCACCCACAAAAGTGTGAAGTCCCAAACACCAAGGTGTTAATTTTGTGCAACTTAGGAAGGCTACCCACTGTGACCTCAGTATCTCTTCTTCTCTCTTTTGGTTGCCTCTTATCCAACTCAAGGGGGTCTTCCCCAAGAAAAGGATTGTCAAGCCCATGGAGTGGGGGGGCTCAAGGTAAAGTTTGAAGAGTAATCCTTGATAAAGCAATGGTTGCAAAATAGGAAAATGGAAAGGGGGTGATGGGAACAAGGAAATGGGATGATGTGAGACTAGTGCCTATCAATCTATTGGGTTAATGGAGTCTTGAACATAATGCATAATCGAAAGACCTAGTTGACACATTCACAACTACTGCATATAAAGGTGTCACAATGGAGGAAAAGGCTAGATTGCCATATTCAACCTTATGGATGAGACAACTTGTTCGTAACATTCATCATTCTATTAGATACTCAAGGAAAATGGACTAATCTGACACACACAACATCAGAGTGTTTGTTGTAAATTATTCTAGAAACTTATATTGGAGGGCTAAAGGTGCCACTCATCAATGTTAACATGGAGGTTGTTTTATTAGGCTGAATTATTAATCACACCAACAATTAATTGGTTAGATGAAAGACAACAATGCAGAAATAAAACAACAAGGAAGTCAAGAGGGAAAAAGTTCCTCACACTGACTTACTCCTAAATGAATAGGTCTTCATATTAGCATGATAACAAGAGGTTTCAACAATAAATTTACAACACATGAAGAGCAATAAAAATATGCCTCACAACAAAGTAGATGCAATCTCCATTTCTTCATTAAGTCTTCTAGGGTTTGACATAAAATAGAGCCCATCAATCATCTCCATGCTCCAACCTTCAATCACTTCTCAATCCCTCCATAATCATCCAATCTCCAATCTTCAATGAATGGAGAGAAAGGTCCTCTTTATAAAGGAAGTTTATTTTCCCTTACAATAGATTATGATATTATCTAACTAACTACATGACAAGTCAAAGAAATAATAAACAAATAAAGTGCTTAGATCATGTTGACTATGTCAAGTGGATAGCATGGCCTCTAATCTCTCCAAAGGAGGTCGCCCCAATCCTAGAATACCAAGGAAAATACAAGACAATACTCCATGGAGGGGGCGCATCACCAAAAATAAGCACAATACCAAGTCAAGATGTCATATGGTCCACATAAAATGAGCCCTCCAAGGTGCATGCAAGCAAAATATAATATAATATTCTTGACATGGGAGGATGTGCTCCAAGGTCCACCTAGAAAATCTCACTAAGTGCACCCCCCAAGATGCATGCATGAGAAAACAATAAAATGATCCTCCTTGAGTAACCACTTCCATGAAACAAGTTGAACAAATGATAGAATAATGAAGTAGTTACAACCTCGAACATGCAAGGTTCCATCAAAGAATAAAATATTCTCCTCCAAAGTGCACCCTATGAGAATATGCCAAGGAAGGAATAAAATAATAAAGGGTGTGCTCCTCCAAGAGAATGCTCCAAATATAGAAGTATGACCAAGAAGTGTGGTCCTCCAAGAGCAACACGTCCTCCAAGAAAACTCCTCCCCAACAACCTCTGAATATAGTAATATTAATGCTAAATCAAAGAGATGAGGGCACTTTCCAAGAGAAGTAAAATGATGCCAAGCGTCGCTGAAATAACCATCTTTGACCATAGACCAATGAAGGAGCACCAAGGAGAGGTGCGCCCTAGAAGAATGTGCCATAGAGACACCTCATCCAACTAACAAATAATAAATTACCCACCAAATGAAGTATGCCCCAAGAGAATAGAACAAGGGTGGTTCACTCAATTAATACATGTGCCAAAACCATGTGTTGTTCTACAAATCCATCAACCAGTTCCTCAAACCATGTGCACAAGGGAAGAGCGCCCTAGAGAAGTGTGCAAAAGGTAGTCATCAATAAACAATAAAATACTTCTTCATAACCACCTCCATAATGATGCTCAACCAACCAAAAGTGGTGCACCCTAGAAAGGTGTGCCCTCCTCTCCAAAATAAATAAATAATGCATGAATTCCTTGGCATTTGTGCCAAGGAGAGGAGTGAAAGAACCCTAAAGCAACCTCTAACTAACCCCTCCAAGTGTGAAAGGATGCCAAATGAAGTAGGGTGCCCAAGCAAATAACCTTCATCTAGATAAGAATGATTAAACTAACAATTAAACGATTAAATCAACCTCAACATGTGTGCACAAAGGTTAGTACTCTAATATAACCATAGTCCACCCCCCAATAATCATTGAATGATTAAATCAATATGAACATGTGTGCCAATGAGGGGGTGCACTCTACTAAAGTGTTGTACCACGTAAATAAAAGATGTTCACCCTAGCAAAATCCCCACCCTGATACCAACAAAACATAAATCCCAACCTAGGGTGCACCACTACCAAGGGATCATTACATCAAAATACATCATCCAACATTAAAAAAGGCTAGATCATCAAAATATATGTAGTACCCCCCCTTTCTAACTCAAACTTAGGAAAAAACACATCAACAAGGGTACTAACATTGTCAAGCACATTTTCCCCTAGCTGATATCTAGCAAATGTTACAATATTAAGTTATATCACCTAGGAAAAGCCCACGGCAACATGCAATGACCTCATCACATCAACATCATAAGACAAGAGGACATAAGAAAGTGCTAACCCATCCAATCATCAAGTGTACCCCCATCACACATCCAACATAAGAACCATGTAGAACACCCCCTCGTAGTGAAAAACCAACATCATAACATCAACACACCTAGTCACTAGGATGGTCCATGAAGAAGATAACACATGAAATAACAAACACACATATATGAAAAGAGTGATCCATCCAGCAAGACTTGAAAGTAGCACCAAAACCATGATATGATTGTTAGACTATTTTAGTGAGAACAAGTTCTCTAAGTAGGGAGAGCACAAAGAGTAAATTTAAGTTATCTTGTCGAAAGAATAAGTCCTAGCCATTGATCAAGATCTAGATCTAATGGCTGAGATTATTTCTCAATATTTCTCATGAATCAACATCAGTATAAGAAAGGTGTTTGAAGTTCCTAGTGAGAGAGTCGACTCAATGAGAAGAAGGGTTATGCTCCAAAGGCAAGGCGAGCAGGCTGGAGTGATCGACCCACGTAGCAGAAAGGAGTACGGCCTGATCCGTACAGCAAGAGTACAGCCCGATCTGTACAGCAGGGGTACAGCTAGATCCATACAGCAAAAGGATACACAAGGTCGATTCATTCCAAGGAGGGTTGAATCACTAAGATCCGAGATAAGAGATATTTTGCCTTGTATTGTTACTGTGTATTGTATCTGAAAATTAATAAGTTTGTTGGTATTTTTAGGGAAAAATACTTTGTGTTCTCATGTGGTTGCTCTCTGATTCATATTATATTTTTTGTGATCTAGTAAACAAGTTTTGCCCATAGAATATTTACTCACATCGTATCAGAGCAAGCATCTGAGCAACCCGATTCTTTTAAGACAAAATGGCAAAAAACATTTGCAGGGCATGTTTGTCTAGTACTCAAACCAAAGACATTTGGTATATTGATAGTGGAGCATCCAGTCATATGACAGGCCATAAACATTACTTCACCAATCTTGCAAAAAAGGGATTCGACTTTGAGATCCTTCTTGGAGATGACTATGCATTCCATCCAAAAGGGATAGGAACTATAAAGTTTGAGAGGGAGTCGGGAAAACCTCTTTACTTATCAGATGTTCTTTATGTCCCTAGATTAAAGAAAAATCTTGTCTCAGAATCTGTGCTAGAAGACAAGGGGTGTGAAGTATCTTTCAGGGAGCGAAAGGCTTGTATCAAGCCTAAGGATATGGGTCAAGGACCTGGGAAAATCATTGGGGTAAGAAAGGATAAGTTGTATAAGCTTCAGTTTGATTCACATTATGCTCTAGCTAGTAGCAGTGGTAGTAGAGATTGTGAACTTTGGCACAAGCGGATGGCTCATCTTGGTCATGGAGCCCTTAAGATTTTGGGCAAGATTGTGACAGGGATGCCTCCCTTTAGTACAGATCATCATGAAGTATGTAAAGGATGTGCTCTAGGGAAGTGTACCAGAGCCCCGTTTCCTAAGAGCGATCATCGGTCCAAAGGGATTTTGGACCTAATTCATACTGGTATCTATGGTCCCATGTCATCTCCTTCTATAGGGGGCAAGTACAGATATTACATCAGCTTCATAGATGACTTCTCAAGAAAAACCTAGATCTACTTTTTAAAGGGAAAAACCTCAAAAGAGGTTCTCAGAAGGTTTCAAGAGTTTAAGGCTCTTGTGAAGAATCAATCTGAGAAGAAGATAAAAGTCCTAAGATCAGGCAATGGAGGAGAGTACACATCTCATGCCTTCAAGAAATTATGTGCAAAAGAAGGGATTAAGAGGGAGCTAACAATTCCTTATACCCCTCAGCAAACTGGGGTATCTGAGAGAAAAAACAAAGCTATTGTTGGGGCAACAAAAGCAATGTTGCATGATCAAGGCCTCCCAAAGTTTCTTTGGGCAAAAGCCTGCAATAATGCAGTATACCTTCAAAACAAGAGTCTTCACAGAGTAATAGGAAATGTAACTCCAAAAGAAGCCTTCACCGAGAGGAAACCCAACATTAGACACATGAGTATCTTTGGGTGTGTTGTCTACTGTCATATTCCTATAGAAAAACGGACCAAGTTGGATCCCACGGCAGAAAAAGGGATCCTTGTTGGGTACAGTGAAATGTCCAAAGCCTACAGGGTGTACATTCCATCTACCAAGAAAACAGTGGAAAGAAGGGACATCAAATTTGAAGAAGAAAGAGATTTCTGGAAGTCTTATCAGGGTGAAGATGTTCTGAATACAGAAGCCTCTCAACAAGAGGAAGCATCATCTCCTAAAATTTTAGATTCTCTCACTGATGAGCAAAATGAGAATCGAGTAGAAGATCAGCCAAGTTCCTCCAAGAAAAGAAAACCAAAATAGGCAGAACCATTGTTGAAAGAAGCCCATAAACAAGTAAAAACCCCAAGGACTTCGGTCAGAACAAGTAAGCGTCTTCATAGATACTCAAGATATGTAGTACTTATGAGCAATATTATTGAGTCAGAACCTACCAGCTTTGAGGAAGTTATCAAGAAGCAGGTATGGAAAGATGCTATGATAGAAGAATATGCCTCAATAATGAAAAATGAAGTATGGGAAATTATACCAAGACCAAAGGAGAAGTCAAAGGTTAGCTCCAAGTGGATCTTCAAGATCAAGCATTTTGCATATGACAGCATTGAAAAATACAAAGCTAGATTTGTAGCTAATGGGTTCTCTTTGCAAGGAGTGGACTAGGACGAGACCTTTGCCATTGTAGCTCATTATACATCCACTCGAGCAATGATGTCTATTGCCACTCAGATAGGGTGGAAGATTCATCAAAAGGATGCCAAGACAACATTTCTCAATGGGAAGATTGAAGAGGAAGTCTATTTGGAACAACCACAGGGGTTTGAAGTTCATGATAGAGCAAGTCTTGTCTATCAACTAAAGAAGGCCCTTTATGGACTCAAGCAAGCACCCAGAGCATGGTACTCCAGAATTGACAACTATCTCAAGAGCATTGGATTTGTCAAGAGTAATGCAAATTCAAATATGTATCTACTTAAGAGTAAAGATGATGTTCTCATTCTTGTTCTCTATGTTGATGATTTGTTTCTAACAGGCACAGAGAATTTAATTACGAGTTGCAAGAAAGACTTGGCAGAAGAATTTGAGATGAAAGATTTCGAGCTAATGCATTATTTTATTGGCTTAGAAGTTTAGCAATGAGAGGGTGAAAGTTTCCTTGCTCAAGGGAAATATACAGATGAGATTATTAAAAGATTTGGAATGGAGGACTACAAAACCATGGCCACTCCCATGATTACGAATCTCAAGAAATTAAACACCTCAGAGTCAGAAAAGGTAAATCCCACCACCTACAGACAGTTGATTGGTTGTTTGATGTATTTGGTCCATACTAGACCTTGTTATCACGCAATTTGTACTTGCCCAAAGCCCAACGCAAGTAAGGGAGATTGGCGTAACAAACAGAATATCCTATCACTGTCACCTTAATAGGAAATCCCCACTTTTTAGGGATAGGGAGGGTCTACCCCAAGGGAGGCGTCCCCAGTAACCTAAAGGGATGGAAAATTAGGGTTATGGTCAAGATATGTTCCCCCCTCTCACTAGTTACCAAAGTCAATAAGTCTGTGTCTAAAAGATGAGGTTAATGAAGTGCTTGATGTACCTGCCCAAAACAAGACAATATAGCATGCATATACAATAATTCCAAGTACAAATATGATAATAACACCTCAAGAGACAATGGACAATGAAAATAAGTGCTAGCTGATATAAAATTGCAGCAATTAATAAGTTTACAACAGAAATTAATAAAATGTAACAGTTGCAATAAAAGCTCTTTAGAATTGCTTGAAAAGACAGTGAAAAGATAACATTTACTAAGCAGAATGATAATCAAATGTCATAACCAACTTCTGAAGTGTTTAGCTAGCATTCAAAGTCAATTATGCAGAAAATTTGCTGCAGTTAGATGGTTGTAGCAAACATTTATAAAAGCAGCAAGAAAGTTAACTATCTAGGCTAAATTAGTGTTAGATTTAATTAGTAATAGCTTAAGAGAATAGTGTTTAAGTGTTTGATCAACCTTCCAACAAGAGAGAGACAAGAGACTAGTGCCTTTAGAGTTTATGGAGTCAATTATATCAGCACATTAACTTGGAGAGACAACAATGATTATACTTGTCTAAAAGATAACAAGGTGGAAGCTTGAAAAATAGTACCTTAAGTTCTCAAGCACCAAGCCTCAAAGAGAAGGTTCAACTAGGGTGTAGGCACTTCTAGGCCCTAGTGATTTCTCCTATCCTTAGACTCTTGAAAAATATTTAATGCAATAAGAACTAGACAAAGCTTCTAAAGTGCTAGCACTTTAGGGCTCCAGAGTTTGTCTAGACAACATTTTCTTAAGCAAAACTAGCAAAATAAAGAGCAAGAAAGAAGCACCTTATGTTTCTTACTCCTAGGGTTTCAAGCAAGCAATTTCATAATCTTATATATGAACAAGTAAACATACCATAGACATTTATCATGAAATGAAAATTGCAGATTTATTTACTTCACCAAGAATAATCAAGCACAAAAACCCTAGATTTGCCAAAATTTCACAAAGAAATGATCCAAAATAGCCTCCAAGCAAGTGTGTCTTGGTAATTTCAGCCAATAACCCCCTTAGGGCGAAAATTTCAATCCTCCCTCTTGTGAGAGGTGAGTTGTGATGTAAAAATGAGATCTCTTTATATTTATTTATACAAAATTTTGACCTTTAATTAATTTTCAGGGCAAAATAAGGCCTACCTAGACAATTTACAACAAAATTCAATTTTGACATAATAAAAATTAATTAACATCTAAAGACACCTCCAAGGGTGACGTCATGCCCTTCTAGGGTGACGTTGAGGCCTAAAGGTGGAATGTTGAGCCTAAAATGTAGGGCGCTTGGCCTCCAGAGGCCCTAGATGATGCCCACACGTGCCACCAGGCTCATAAATGCCTCCAAAACAAAAACCTTGGCTCTGGATGACGTCTAGGGTCGTGATGGTGACGTCTAGGGCCCTCAAGGGCCAACGTCCATGTGGAAGAGCAAGGTCCCCCTAGGTCTAGGTATGCCAGGGTGCCTTCGAAGGCAACGTCCTTCTTTTTCTCGGTGCAAATCTTCAATTTTTTCTTACCCCTGGCTGGGGTTGCAACATTCATTTGTTGGCTGTAAGCCCCCATGAAGGTCCAAGCTAATCATTCCCTCATGTGTACCTGTCCACCGGGCAAGGTCCTGCAGCAACAAGTACACCCTCCAGGGGTTCATAAGTCACAGGGATCATAGCCTGTAAATCACATCCAATAATTAAATTACCCAAACATGTGCATCAAAACCTCCTTAACCCAGATAAATGCTCAAAGACGTTATGCAACTTGACAAGTTAGGTTTGGAGAAGGCCTCAGTGTGTCCTATTGGGCTAACCTCTCTTAAGTTTGGGGTGTTTTCCAAGTGGGATCTAATCCAAGTCATGTAAGTGTATGAGGTGGCATACGATAAGTATTTGGGCATGGGGTGCATGTAATAACAAGGAAATATAAAGTCTTACTTGTGGGTGCCTTTGTAGAGGGCGAGTTGCACCTTGTCATAAATGCAATTGTTTCCTAGCCCATTCATTGCCTTTTATTCTTAGCTTTATTTCTTTTGATCTTTTGTTTTTGTGCTTCAAGGGAATAGTTGAGGGCCACTATCATGGTTTGATAACCAGAGGTGAAAGCGTTATCCACAAACATTTCACGGAAATGAGAAGGTTGGTTCGTGATGAAACCCCCTTTCTCTTGGCTATGCCACCAAGAGCCACTACCCTGGTTTGGTGACCAGATAGGTGGTAGTGTCATACCGCTACATGCCCATGGTCATGATAGGTCGACTCGTGATGAAACCTCCTATCCATCAACTCGTACCTTGAGTGTTTATGTATCTTATGGGTCCCCTTTTATTACTGAGAAGCTTTTCACAGCTTTCTCGAGGATCCCTGGGTGAAGCATCTCAAAGGCTTCAACATTGGATTTTAACTCTTGCCAACTACTTTTACCCTCCGGGCCTTTAGCCCCTTCTTCCCACAAGGCAAGGTACAACCCTTCCTAGCGTAGGCAATCCCAATGCCCAAACAAGGATAGGGGGGATGGAAGTAATAAGGATCGAAAGTGGTAAGTATGGAGGGAACGGACGATGAGTTTTTATAAACCCACCCAATAGCAACCCATCCTAAAGGGAAACCAACTTACTAGAGCACCGTGTTACCCTTCCAAGTATAAACGAGGCAAAGAGCATAATTTCCAAGCAAACATCATGAAATGAAGAAGGATTCAATACAACATATGCAAGTACTTCAAAAATCAGAGTGATACATACCATGATACCTGAACTCATTACCTCATGGAGCAAGACCCACCGCTACTTCAGGACTAGGCTGGTGGGATGGATACTGCTGATGGTGATGAATGGACTACACTGAAGAAAAGAGGGGCCATGCTCAAGTCGTCTGGCTCTCGGTACTCCATGTCTAGAACCTATGGGCCTCGAGACGTGATCTCCTTAGTTATCCCTATGCTAGGGGATAACAGACTCGATATATGTTTTGTTGTCAACACTCTCAGTCAGCACATGGTGGACCCCAGGAGAGTGCATTGGATTGCAACAAAGCATATCTTGAGATACTTGAAAGGTACCATAGATTATGGACTTTAGTATGTTAAGGGAGACCAAATTAGTTTGGTCGAGTATTCAAACTCAAATTGGGCAGGGAGTGCAATTGATCGGAAAATTACTTCTTGTTGTTGCTTCAGCCTGGGATCAAGTATGATCTCTTGGTACAGCAGGAAGCAAAAATCTGCAGCTCTCAGTTCTGCAGAGGTCAAGTACATGGCAGCAAGCCAATCAAGTTGTGACGCCCTTTGGCTTCGAAAGATACTTGTTGACTTATTCATTTCAGAGTTGAGTCCTACAATAATACACTGTGATAATCATAGCAGTATTAAACTCTCAGAAAATCTAGTTTTCCATAACAAATCCAGACACATTGAGATTCGGTACCACTGCATTAGGGATAAAGTGCAGAAAGGGGCAGTGAAGCTTCAGTATGTCCCCACACATGAGCAAGTTGCAAATGTCCTTACTAAAGGATTACCTAGAGGTAAATTTGAATACTTCAAGAAAAAATTGGGAGTCATAGAGAACAATTTCCTCACTAAGAGGGAGTGTTAGAATATTTTAGTGAGAACGAGCTCTCTAAGTAGGGAAAGCACAAAAAGTAAATTTAAGTTGTCTTATCGAAAGAATAAGTCCCAGCCATTGATCAAGATCTGGATCTAATGGCTGAGATTATTTCTCGATATTTCTCATGAATCAAGATCAAGTATAAGAAAGTTGTTAGAAGTTCCTAGTGAAAGAGTCGACTCAATGAGAAGAAGGATTCTGCTCCAAAGGCAAGACGAGCAAGCTGGAATGATCGACTCACACAACAAAAAGGAGTACGGCCCGATCCGTACAGCAAGAGGACAGCATGATCCATACAGCAGGAGTACAGCCTGATCCATAAAGCAGGGGTACAGTTAGATCCGTGCACCAAAAGGATACACAGGGTTGATTAATTCCAAGGAGGGTTGAATCACGAAGATGTAAGATAAGGGATCTTTTGCCCTGTATTGTTACTATGTATTGTATTTGAAAATTAATAATAAGAAGTTTGCTGGTATTTTTAAAGTAAAATACTCTGTGTTCTCATGCGGTTGCTCTATAATTCATATAATATTTTTTGTGATCTGATAAACAAGTTCTGTCCATAGAGACAACCAACCATGACCATCCACCAAGAAGAGGAGTGAAGATCCTCCACCAATATGTCGCCATCAAATGATCAAAAGCCAAGGAGAGAAGAAGCTCCATGAAGGTGTATATCCCCCAAGTCCATCAAAATATCCAGAGTACCAGCAACAAACTCCATTGATCTAATGAAAATCAGATTGTGGAACCTCATACAATATGAGGTGTAACACTCCTCAAAGGTCACATGTTCAATTTCGAAGGGGGCAGGGTACGTACATGTGAGCAAGTTGTTGTTTGGAGATATTTGTGTGGCACTGACAAGGTACTATCACTCTCACTCTCACTTTCAGGCTAGAGAGTGGGACAAATTGTATTTACCAAGAGAACTCCAATGCTCAAAATTTTATCCATGGAAAAATAGATCATTAATAAACCTTCTCCTAAACACTATTATCTAGCTAAACATTAGGGAAATAAAAATGACAAATAGCAAAGTATAACCACAATATTGATCCCTACATTGACTATCTCAAGTAAATGAATATCAAGATATAGATATCATGTAAAACACAAAAAGCAAATGCCACAAAATGATCCTAATAAAAACAATTTATTCAAGCATAATGATTGAACCTAATCATGGGATTGGAGAAATGTCATAATGATAGAGCCATGTACCTTAGCAATGATACGAAAGCATTCAAGAACCTTTACACAAGTTAAAGGAGCTGGCTTGACCATCAACCTCTGAGTTGAACGACTCGCCTTTGCAACAAGACCCAAGTCACCCAAGGACTGCATACAATTGAAAATGAAAAATCATGTTTATCTCCATAAATAATCAAAACTAGTAAGCAAGAATGCCAAGTACCAACTCAAAGAGTGCATCAAATCAGAAGGAAACTATACAATTGTAAAATGAACAAAATTCAAAGACCAATTCTTATTGATAAACAAATTAACTAAATTAGATTGTTATCCTCCAATGCCAAACTTCAAACAACTATCTATTGATTCATATAACCAAAAAGTATTGACGAGCAAAATTATAATTTACCAATTTTTAAGGTATTTAAGAGAAAACAATAAGAAGATGAGAGCATCTTATTGAATATGTTGAACAATGTAAAGTTCAAACATCTAAAGCCACTTTTCACCAATTCTTGACCAAAAAATGGAGTTATAATATCTTAGAAACTGATCCAGATTGGATCATTATATTATTTGTCATCTATCTCGATGCTTTCACAGTGGAAAAATTCGAGGAATCAGCTTGCATAGTCATTTTAATGGCAAGTCTCGGTTTGGAAAATTGGGGTTTGGAGCCTTCCGGAGCCATTTTGAGGCATCAAATGGCATTTTGGGGGGTCAAAACTTTCCCAACAACAGCTCAAACCTCGTGATGTTATTCTACACATCGAGACCTTTCCAACAGTGCAAAAATCGCGTTAATCAGAGCTCATGTGCAAAAGTTATGTCTCTCGCAAGTTGACCTATTGTCTTGACCACCATGGTATGAAAGGATGCCACGTCAACCCCCATTAACTCATGCATATGGGGCTAGCCATGTGAGTACTTTCAAGAAGATTCTAAAAAGTCTTAAACCTTATCACAATTGAGGGTTGAGGAAGTCAAATACCTACCCCTAGACAGCTATTGGGTTATGTTAAATACTAGGCCACTAGGAGGAGAAGGGGTTCCATTCTATGTTATTGTATTTTGTTCCATAGCAAAGAAGAACAATTGGGAGTGGGAAATTAGAGAGCATAACAAAGGGGGTTAATGTTCTATAACAACCTAACAGGCCACAGGTCTCATGTAACTCCATAGAGAGTGCCTTCTCTTTTGTACTTGCATTATTTCCATACCAGAGAAAAGAGAGAAGAGCAGCCTCACCTTCTAGCTCGGTTTTCTCCTGTAAGGGTTTCCGAGAGATCTTTGTGTTATTTTGTGGATGGTGTGTGATTGTATTTTACTGTTCTCTATTTTCAACATTTTATCTATTTCATGCATAAGCAAAAAATCAATAACTAAAGATTTTGAAATCTAAAGGAATTTAACCTTCATAGTGTAGATTTCAGTTTAATTTATTAGATATGTTGTGACGAACTATTCCAGTGGAATATCCACGTGGAAAGTTGCAAGTATCCAAGAATCAGTTTAAGAAGAAAGTCGTAGAACCCTAGCCATGGCAGACGAGTCTATTCATAACAACCTTCGAGCTTCGACAAAGGAGAGATTTGCGAGGCTAAAAGAGAAAATCACTGACATATCTCACAATATGTCCCTCCTCGTGGCGACTCTAGCAAGCAAGCTCAGACCATACGGAGGAGTTGGAGGCTTAAACTCAGAGATCGAATCAGACGAGAAATGGTGAGATAATGAAGACCCGAAAAAGGAGTCATGAAAAGAACATGAGAAAGAGCAACCGAGTTCGAGTGTCGTTAACCCTTCACAATCCCTATTCAAGATGGAAGCGAAAGTGGACATAAAGCCATACCAAGGTCAGATCGATGCATTAAAATTGAATCATTATTTGCAGCAACTAGAAGTTTATTTTAGCGTTCACCATATCGATGAAGAGCAAAAGATTTATTTTGCTAGATTGAAGTTAGAGGGCCATGCTTTAACCTAGTGGGAAAGCCATACGAAAACACTTAGGCTAGAGAGTGATCCACTAGTAACTATGTGGGAGGACTTCAAAACCCTCATCAAGTCCCAATTCTACCCTATCGGGTATGTAGAGGACCAATGGATCATGTGGCACTACTACAAGTAGAGGCAGGGGCAGAGTGTACAGGAGTACATCACTGAGTTCAGAAAGATGGCCATCGTGCTAGGTATCTCTCCCAAGAACCCAAATGTACTCCTCAAGTATCTGGGGGGTTTACATAATCATATTTGAAAGCAAGTGATGCTCTTCAAGCCAAGGACAGTGGATGAGGCATGTGTACAGGCACAGTACCTGGAAAACATAGGCCAAAAGAAAGGGCAGCCAAGTGGTTCTAAGCAGAAAGAGCACCAAGAAGCTTCCAAGGAGGGGAAGAAGAAGTAGAAAGGGGCCAAACATAAGAAGACAGTAGCCACTCCACATCAGTGCAAATATCCTAGCAACCATTGCAATCATTGCAACATTGATGGCCACACTGGGGAAAGGTGTTGGAAACTACATCCAGAGCTGAACCGAAAGAACCGCAAGAAGGACGAAAAGAAAAAGAACCTTCTAGCCATAGATTTGAGCAATCAGATTGCAGTTGTGACGTGGATGAAAAGATTGTCTGCACATATGTGCAAAAGGAGGTGAATCTGAGTAGTCTTCATCACCAGGAAGAGAAGGAGATGACCAAGCTCTTCCACATTAAGATTCTGGTCAAGAAGACCAAGATAAATGCTTTGTTTGACTTTGGTTCACAGGCTAATCTCATAGCAGCGGAACTAGTCAGCAAGCTTGGATTGGAGGTTCACGATCATCCTAGCCCCTATCGATGGGGTTGGGTAAACAAGGATGCAAAGATCAAGGTAACAAAGCAGTGCAAGATTAAATTTGTTGTAACTGTTGATTTTATAGATGAAGTAGAATTGGACGTGGTACCACTGCAGAGTAGTGTTTGGAAGCCCCTACATGTATACGAGGGGTGTTATCTTCATGTGGAGAGACAACCAGTACCGCCTCATCAAGGATGGGAAATCCTTCATCATCAACCTGCATAAAGGCAAGTCAAAGATCTCACTGGTAAGTGCTAACCAAGTCAAAAAGTTTATTAATTTCAATAAGAAATATGTTTTACTTTTCCTAAGGAAAAATCAGTCTAATGAAGAGTCGTTAAAAGTAAAAACATCCTTGAAAGGGTGTACTAAGGAGCAAAAATATGAATTGGAGGACTTGCTAAAGGCATGCAAGGGAGTGTTCCAAGGGCCTAAAGGGCTACCACTTAAAAGGGAAGTGGAGCATGAAATCCAATTATTGCCAAACTCCCCTTGTTGAATATCGGGTTGTGTAGACAATCCGTTCTGGAAGCAAACGAAGTAATAGAGCAGTTGCAGCAATTGTTGGAGTAGTGTGTGATTCGATCAAGTACCTCACCTTGTGGGTCACCCATCATACTTGTGCCCAAGAAGAATGGGACTTGAAGAATGTGTAATGATTACAAGGCATTGAACAAGATTACACTGAAGAATCGATACCCTCTACCCAGGATCAATGATCTGTTGGACCAGCTGCAACATGCCAAGTACGTCACTAAGCTAGATTCGAAATCAAGACATCACCAGGTACAAATCAAAGAATAAGATACTTGAAAGGTTGCCTTCAAGACAAGGCAAGGTTTACATGAGTTGTTGGTTATGCCATTCGATTTATGCAACACACCAACTACATTTACGAGACTAATGAATGATGTTTTACACAATGTTTTAAAAACCAGAACCGGTACCGGAACCGGTCGAGGGTCTAACCGGAACCGGTAATAAACCGGTCGAACCGGTTTCAATAAACCGGTCTTTTTAAAAAATACATAAAATATTTAAATTTTAACGAAAAAATATATTTTTAAGATTTTAAATCATGTTTCCAAAGCATTAGAGACAATTAGAGACAA
>JASDQU010014988.1:92201-131171 GCA_032191745.1 Picea mariana
TCTGGGACCAAACCGGCCGGTTTATGACCAAACCGGCCGGTTTGGTCATAAACCGGTCGACCGGTTCGGTTTATTGATCGGTTCGAACCGGTCGACCATCAAACCGGTCAAACCGGCCGGTTCCGGTTCCGGTTAGACCGGTTTTTAAAACTATGGTTTTACACCCTTATCTAGATTCATTTGTTATTGTCTATTTGGATGATAGATTGGTTTATAGTGCTACTTGGGAGAAGCACATCTCATACCTTATGTAGGTGTCAGAGACCCTAAAGTACCAGTTGTTGGCCAATCTCAAGAAATATGAGTTTGCTCAGCAGTCTCTGGCGTATCTAGGGTATATGATCGGTGGAGGCGAGCTCAAGATAGATCTCGCCAAGATGGAGGCCATCATGAAATGGTCAGTTCCTACAAATTGCGTAGAAGTTCAAAGCTTTGTTGGGGCAGCACAGTACTTGCAAAAATTCATAGCTTCGTTTTTAGTAGTAGCTGCACCACTCCATGCAATAACAGCAGGCAATAAGAGTTTCCAGTAGGGGAAGAATCAGCAGAAGACCTTTGATGAGCTGAAAGAAAACTCAATCAAGCACCAATGCTCGCGCTACTAAACTTGCAAAAGCCCTTCAAAGTGGAGACAGATGCAAGTGGGTATGCCATGGGAGCAATCCTAATGCATAGAGGAAGGCATGTTTGCTATCATTTTGAAGCATTTCATGAGGTGGTACTCAGCTACCATACCTACGACAAGGAGTTCTATGCCTTGGTAGAAGCTGTCAAAAAGTGGAAGCACTATATGATGGTCAAGGAGACCATCACTCACACAGATCAAAGAGCCGCTCTAGTATTTGCAGGCACAAAGTAAGTTACAACGAACCAGGCACTACAAATGGATGGGATTCTTACAGCAATTTCAATTGGTCATAAAGTATTAAGGGTAGCACAAACAAGTTCGCAGACATGCTTTCACAGCCGCCCACATCCAAGATTACAACTTTGGGAACTTTGATGCACATGGAGCCTTTTACCCATGATGCATACAAAGAGGCATACACAGAAGATGAGGACTTCAAGGAGGCGTTTCAATAGCTACAGGGGCGAATTCATATAGAAGAAGGTGGCAACAAGGCTGACTATCATTTCCAAAATGGTTTGACAAGCTCTGTGTCCTTGAAGTAGAATAATTGCTACTTATCAGAGAGGCTCACACCTCCAAGGTTGCAGGACATTTTGGTGTTGGGAAGACAATTGCCAACTTACAGAGGTGTACTAGCCCAGAATGCAAGAAGATGTAGCACGGTATATTAAAGGATGTATACTTTGTTGTACGAGTATACATCCTTTAATATTAAAGTATTTCCATGGATTTTGTGGGAGGTTTACCAACAACCAGTAAGGGACATGGGACATGACTATCTATTTGTTGTAGATGACAGGTTCAACAAAATGTGCATTCCCATGCCTTGTAAAAAGACCATCAAGGGAAAGGAAGCAGCAAACTTGTTCTTTGAACAGGTCTAGGTGCACTTTAGGATACCAAGGAAGATCATCTTAGACAGGGACACCAGATTTCTCATTGCCTTCTAAACTACACTGTGAGAGAAGATGGACACTAAGCTCAAGAGGTCTACAGCATTCCATCCACAAACATATGGGCAGACAGAAATAGTCAATAAGACTTTGGTGCAACTTTTGAGGGGTTACAATCAGAAGCATCCGAAGACCTGAGATGAAAATCTGATCTATACACAACACTCTTATAACAAAGTAGACCACACTTCTATTGGTAAGTCACCTTTTGAAACTTGCTTTAGATATTTGCCACCTTCACCCTTAGATGTTGTATATGGACAACAAGGAGGAGTGAGAGAGGACCTCACAAAAGTTGCATTAAAAGCAATAAAAATTGTTGAGAGGATCAGGTAGATCCATTTCTAAGTACAGGAGACGTTGAAGAAGTCACAAGAAAAGTACAAGGCTAAACATGACTAGCACGGAACAGAGAGAACATTTAGAGTGGGAGACAAAGTATAGTTACAGTTGAATAAGGAAAGACTACAAGGTGATGGTAAGAAGATCAAGGCTCTATGGTATGGTCCATTCGAGATATTAGAGAAGGTGGGAGATAACGCCTACAAACTCAGTCTACCCCATACATGTGCATTTACTCAGTAGTGAATGTGGAGAATCTCAAACTCTATGAGCCCTCCATGTTGGATCGAGAGGAGGAGCATGTCCTACCTTCTATAGAGAATATAGCACTAAATGCTTAGGTAGAGTTGGTGTTGAAATTAATGCAGTTGCAAGAGCCATTCTCTAGAGGATGGAAAAGACCCTAGTTGTGGACTGGGGCCCCCAGCACACTCCTTGGGCTTCTTGGTATGAGACCAAGCAGTGAGAGCCATGGCAAAAGACCCTAGTGAGGGCCTCCAGTATATGACTGGGGTTCTTGGTCTCAGACCAAGCAGTAAGTCCCTAGATGTGTCTAGGGCCCCTGGATGTTGTCCAGGGAATCCTTGCCCGGTGCTTGGATTGATCCTTGGATATGTTCCTTGGTGGTTGATATAAGTCCCTAGATGTGTCTAGGGCCCCTGGCTGTGTTCTAGGGAATCCTTGCTCAGTGCCTAGATTGGTCCTTGGATGTGTTCCTTAGTGGTTGGTATAAGTCCGTAGATGTATCTAAGGCCCTTGGACGTGTTCCAGGGAACCCTTACTTAATGCATGGGTTGATCCTTGGTCTTGTACCTTGGTGGATAAGACCCTGGATATGTTCTATGGCCCCCAGATGTGTTATGTGGCAAATTGGTCTTTGACCAGGTAGATATTGGTGTAATACCAAGATGTGTTGATGTGTGATCCTCGTCCTCTCTCTCGGGATGGTCCATGAGACCTAGGAGTGCCTATGGAGATGGACATGACCACATTATTGATGTACCCTCTTATGCAGTGATGATAAAGTTTATAGGTCACTATGAGACTCGTGTGCACATGTTTTGCCATTATGTAGAACCCCTTGACTTTGTCTTAAAAGGTAACCCCTTGTTGTTTTGCTTTCCCTCTTGTGTTATGTGATGGGCATTTTATTTGTGTTGGGAATCTTGATTTATGTGATGGGGATTTTGTTTTATGTGATTGGGGTTTTATTTATGAGATTGGGTTTTAATTTATTAATTGACAATTTAATTAATATTTGTATTAATTAAATGTCAATATTTAATCTTAATTTTAATTGCCCTAACCCCTCTCCCTAAATATAAATAAGACCCTACACCCCTAGCATTCTACCTACAATTCCTCTCTCTTTTCCCTACTTGTTGCGACTACCTCAGTGACTCCTCCCTCTTGTTGATGCGACTTTCCCTTTGCTTAACAAGTTCAGATCTGCATTTTTTATGCTGGCTGGAAGTTTTCCTCTTTGGAGTTTTTGTTGAGGTTGTTAGTTGAACTGTTGTGAGGTGTCTCTAGGCTATCGGACCTCCTTGCATCAGATCTGCCTCTCTCTAGGTTATCGGACCTATCTCTTTCTTCAAATCAGCCTCCCTCTAAGCTGTTGAGCCTGCTCTTTGGGTGCCATTTCCTTCTCAAGGGCCACGAAATTGTGTGGAGGTACTGCGGCCTCTTTCTGGGCACTCTCCTTGGTTGTTCTTGCTTCCCTCTAGCTATCGCGTGGAGTGTTGAGTCCCCTGTGACGGGTTTCTCAGTATGCTGACCAAATTATTGTGTAGAGGGGTTTGCTTGTGGATGATCACCTTACTGTTCAGATCTGAGTGAGAGTTTGCTAGTGAATGATCTCCTTGCTATCCAAATCCATGTGAGGATTTGCTTGTGGATAATCACCTTATTGTTCAGGTCTGAGGGAGAGTTTGCCTCCTTGCTGTCCAAATCTGTGTGAGGATTTTCTTGTGGATGTTTTCTTTGCTATCCAGATCTGAGTGAGAGTTTGCTTGTGGTTGATTTCATTGTTGTCCACATCTCCTTCCTGTGCTATCACTGTTTATTGGAAGGTTTCCTGATGGGGTTATTTGTTGTTATGACTATTGTTTATTGTTGTTTTCTTTGGGGTTTCCTATCTATGGCAAAATTGTCCCACAGTTCTCTCTGATATAGATCAAACCCTAGAGGTTTGATCTATGAACCCAAACTAAATCTGAGCATACTTACAGAGACTTACATCTACACATGTTACAGGTACACCTCTCATTGTTTCAAGAGGTAAGCTATAGTTTATTTTATACTCAGAAATATTATTTGTTTCGAATCTGTTTATTTTCTATGTTGATGTATTGAAGGGAAATTTAAAAAAGGCATTTTTTGTTTCATTTTTCCCTATTTCTAAAAGTTGGTAGAGGACACAGTTTTGCAAAAGTGGTCCAAAACTGCAAAACAAGGGCAACATGACCTTTGGCAGGTTGGGTTGAAAGGATAACTTCCCGGAAAAGCAAGGTGGTACTCCAAGCAGAAGGTAGAGGAAAAAATTGCTCACCTCATTCAGTAAATATTTTAGGAACCAAAAGCCTCTTTAAATGGGGAGGTAAGATCTAGATTGGATCATTATATTATTTTTCATCTATCTCGATGCTTTCGAAGTGGAAAAATTGGAGGAATCGGCTTGCAGGGTCATTTTAATGGCAAGTACTAGTTTGGAAATTTGGGGTTTGAAATCTTTCAAAGCCATTTTGAGGCATCAAACAACATTTTTGGGGTCAAAACTTTCCCAGCAATAGCTCGGACCCTGTGACGCTATTCTACACATCAAAACCTTTCCAACAATGAAAAAATCGCGTCAATCGAAGCTCGTATGAAAAAGTTATGCCCCCTACAAGTTGACACAAACAATGAGCTCAAACAATGAACTATCTTTCTCTACAAGAGAAACCCAAATTAGATCTTCTAGTTATACAAGAACAAATTTTACTTAATTATGTTGCACTGCATTAAAAAGCTATATAAAGATGGAACAATTGGTTAAGTCTTTTACATAGCTCAAACAATGAGCTATTTCTTTCTCTACAAGAGAAACCCAAACTCATTGCCCAACCAATCCAACATCTATAGAAGATGGATGGAAATGGATGGTAAGGCCTTGAATGCACTACATAACATTTGCCCATCTGATCCTGAGTGCCATTCTAGACATAAGGCATGTCTAGCATTTAAAACAAATTAATTAAAATAACACGTTTTTATCTATTAAATTACATATTCTAGTTATATAAGGACAAATTTTACTAAGTACATTGCATTGCATTTAAAAGCTATATAAAGGTGGAACAACTAGTTGAGTCTTGTACATAGCTCAAACAATAAGCTAGCTCTTTCTCTACAAGAGAAACCCAAACTCGTTGCCCAACCAATCCAACATCTATGAAAGATAGATGGAAATGGATGGTAAGGCCTTAAAGGCATTGCAAAACATTGTCCATCCAAGGCCTGAGTGCCATTCTAGACATAAGGCTTGTTTAGCTTATAGCATGGCATGCTTGTTATTGGGGCTAGATGATATGGAAGATGTCTTCAAAGCTCAACCTATTAAGAGGAGGAAGCAAGCCAAAGAAAGGCTTTCAAATCACTTATATGAGTGGTTTGGCAAGATTCTCAACCACATCTAACATATCGTCTAGACATTTTTTGATTTTGGCAACCAAGGTTTCATCCAAACTTGTTGTCACCAAATAGTAGGGCGCTTAAACTGAAAGCTTTAGTACAGATTGTAGCTTCTATAACTCCTTGATGGTTGGACCCTTGGATGAGTTGCATGGTATAAAATCCTCAATGATGGTTATGGCATTATTTCAGATTACTACACTAGTAGACATCCAATGTTCTCCTCTACAATAGGTTTGTGATTCAACAAAAAAACTTGCATTCAAGGTTTGTATGATTACGCCTTAGAACATCGAGATAGCAAAGTCCCTCATAGGTTCTATCTAAAGAGTTTCAAAATTTCTAATCACAAAGTTTCTCTCTTCCACTAGGATTCATCGACCTTGGATGTTAGGAGAGCTTTCGCAAGGAGCATCTAACTTAGGCCCAAGATAGTCTATCTTAACTTTCTTAGCCCAACCATGTTAAATTTGGCAACATCGACAGTCATTCTCTAATGAGAGGCCATATGAGCCACCCTGAGGCTGGCCAAGGAGATTTGGAGAATCAATCAGTCTTGTGAGGTATTGACAAAAGCTAGGGGGAACGTACAACCTCTGTGAGTCAAACCAAAAGTCAGGACGAACGAGATGCTATGTAAGTCTAATGCAAAAGTCAAGGGAAACGTACAACATCTGTGAGCATAGACAGTCTAGTGCAAAAGTTAGGGGGAACATACAACCTCTATGAGCATAGACAGACTAGTGCAAAAGTCGAGGGGAACGTACAACCTCTGTGATCCTAGTCAAGCCTTGTGAGCCATGAGCAAAAGTCAAGGCATCTAGCAAAAGTTAGGTTGAATATAAAATTCCTATGAGCTAGAAACAAACGATATTCCTAATATTGCAAATAATATAAATGTATTGATCTAATGCGTTGGCACGTGTAACATTATCCACCATGAAGAGAAATTTGAATTGCCATGTAAAGAGTCGAGTTGGAGAAATCAAAGTTGCATGTCTAGGTCAAAGTCAAAGTTGTCAAGTTGTCACATGTTGCATGGCATGCATTGCATGTGTTAGCATTGAGAGACCCTCAGACTGCCAAAGGATAAGTCCAGTACCCATCAAAATGTAAATGGATTAAAATGATTTGAATAGGTGGATCAGCAAGATGAGAAAGAAAGGGAGAGGGCAGCAAAAAGTCTGTAGAGGCATTCCATTGAGCATGGAGTCATAACATCCTACAGATCAAAGGCAATCAAACTGTATATCAGACAAAGAGATATATAATGATGAGTAGAAGCATGGTGAACATGACAAAAGGAAGAACATCCATTATACAGAGATCCTTTCTGCAATAGATAAAGGTTTGCTTAAACAATGAACAATGATTTAATGGGCAAGCTACAGCAGATCCTCTATTGTTCATGAATCCATCAATCAATGGCAACTATGATCCTCAAAACCTGCAAATGTTCAAGCAAGAAGATAACAAAGAAGTGGGAAAACAAAGAAGACAATCTGATAACATCTCTCATGAATCTTTGATGGCAGAAAATGTCATTACAAACAAGCCCTTGGGCTTACAAATGAGTAACTAAAACTACTCCTATTCTCTCAAGCCTCTCTTGACTCATGAATCCAACCCTCCTCTCCTCTTGTACAATGAATATATAGTCATATAAGTCCTTGCCAGCTCACCCATTCGAACTCCAATCCCTTTCCCAAAATAGAAACAACTACAAACAAAAAATGACACGTTTTAACTGATTTCCTGCTTTTCAGAAGGCGAAATTCTGAAAAATAGGCTTCAAAATGCCACTTGTAATTCTCAAACTATAACAGCTGTGTAAAATCTGAGAACAATTTTTGTAGATAAGTTCATTATAAAGAAAAACCTCTCTCGATTTCTTTAAATTCATCTCCAGCTAGCCAGAATACGTGTCACAAAAGCATGTCTCAAACAGGAAATCATGAAAACTGAAAACATAGGGCTCAAATATTCTTTCGAATCTCCCAATCCGCGACACCTGTGTGAAAAATGAAAGAGTTTAACGTTCATGGGTCCATGCTTGACAATAACCTCCATTGGATTTTGAAAATTCATTCTGGTTCACCCGGAAATGCTCTTAGAAGTCAGTTGGTCAAAAATATCAGTTCAACAGTCTAGAACATAGTTTCCACAACACATTCCATAGTGCATTTCGTAGCGCCTGTTTAAGTTCGCAGCATATGAGCGAGTTCGTAGTGCCAAAGTAAAATCAAGTAGCCAAACCCTTCCTGACCTCCAAACAAGACAAAAAAGCTCATGGAGTACCTGATGGCTATGAGGTTGATGCTGGTAATTTTGAATTTGCACTAGGATGCTTGCAACCTATCCAACCTACAACCCTCTTCCTTAACTAGTTCGCAGCACCAACTCGAATATAGCTTGCATACTCCGAGGAGGATGTTAGTTGATGGTATGACATAATAGCAGGAGATATGGCTAAATGTAGGCTCTGAAAACCATAAATCCTCCTTTACATGATCAATTTTATGTGTTAACAACATGCATGCATGACATGTGCATGCTAAGTTAGTACCCATGCATGCCAAGTCAAGGGCGAGTTGTAACTGAAGTCTCAAGTCTAGTTATATTTTCGAACTAAAGTGTAAAGTTGAGTTATGTCAAGCATGCTTTCATACCTTTAATTCGAACCCTTTCCTCTTCTCCTCTTCACTCCTTTATAAGTAGAGGTCGACCCCTCTCTTCTACACAGTTGTTATGCAAGGTAAGGGTGAAGCTACAAAGGCAGCAATAGAAGTGCTAAACAGAGGCACGTATCAGTCCTACAGAGGTAGCAATACAAGTGCTAAACAGAGGGGAATATCAGTCCTATAGAGGCAGCAAT
This sequence comes from Picea mariana, assembly GCA_032191745.1. Taxonomy (NCBI): domain Eukaryota; kingdom Viridiplantae; phylum Streptophyta; class Pinopsida; order Pinales; family Pinaceae; genus Picea; species Picea mariana. The sequence goes on from JASDQU010014988.1 coordinate 100,675, forward strand.
ACCAATGCTAAACAAAGGCACGCACATATAAGTCTTATAAAGGCAGCAATACCAGTGCTAAACAAAGGCACATATCAGTCCTATAGAGGCAGAAATACTAGTGCTAAACAGAGGCATATATCAGTCCTATAGAGGCAATAATACCAGTGCTAAACAGAGGCACATATCAGTCCAATAGAGGCAGCAATACCAGTGCTAAACAGAGGCCCAGATTAATCCAATAGAGGCAGCAATAACAGCCCCTATCAGAGCTGATATATCAGTCCATAAGAGGCAGCGTATCTCAGTCTTTGAAGGCAACTCGGATACATCTTCAGTTTTGACCTGTAGCAGAAGTTTAGATATCAGCAAGGTCTCTTAGTTACACAGTCAGGTCAGAGTCAACTTGGCAAGCTCTTTAAGAGCAGAGTATTCATGGTGGATATTTGTAAGTGATCTTACATTATTAATGCAATAAAGAAATATCGTTTGCTAGAGTTTTTCTCCTTGTACAGGGTTTCCCCAGGTTATATGTGTTGTTGATGTGCATGCTTACGTATCTACATGATTATTGTTATTCAGTTATGATTCTATATTGTTGAAATGTATTAAGCTGGAATCAAAGTGTTGAAGAAAATAAAGAAATAATTCGCATAAGAAATCAAGCTCATAATTTAACATGATATCAGAGCTTAGGGTGTGATAAGCTTGTTGAAATGCAGCAGCAGGTACACACAGATCCAAGTGAGTTTGATTAAGTTTCCAATGTGAGGTCCATGGCATCCTCCATTTCAGTTAGGACCGAGGATAGGCTCGAAGGAGCTGCCAACTTCAATGTGTGGAAGCTCCACATAACAAATATCTTGCCGTAGCATGATCTTGAGCAGTATGTGACCACATTGGTGGAGGAACCCACCACTAATGCAGGAAGAGCAGCTTTCAGGAAGAGTCAAGCAAAGGCTAAGAGAATCATATTTGACTAAGTCAAAGACAGTGTAATGTCGGCAATGACTTCGTTAATGACTGCCAAGGACTGTATGGATACTTTGGTGAATCTGTATGAGAAACAAGCTCCAAGTCAAAAGAGGACACTTAAGCACAAGCTCAAGTATTTGAAGATGGAGAAAGGTGAATCAGTAGCATCTTTTTGTTCCAAGATAGCCCAAAATCCAGATTAGAGATCAGCTTTTGGTCATAGGGGTCACAATGGACGATGATGACTTCGTGCAGGTCATATTTGATGGTCTTCCTTCTTCATAGGAGACATTCTTCTCCAATGTAAGTGGGAGAGAGATTCAGCCCACGTTTGAGAGGTTATGGCATGATTGCCTCCAGGAGGAGAGTCACACTGCTACTCGGAGCGAGCCAACCAAAAAAGAGCATTCAGCATTAGCATCAAGATTCAATGGAAAGAAGAAAGTCGCTTTCCAAAAAGGCTCCCAGAGGAAGTCAAACACCAAAGGTATGTTCAAAGGAAAAAGTATTGATACATCTAAAGATTAAATGCTTTAGTTGCAATAAGTTGGGTCATTTTGCTAAAGACTGTTGGTATAGGAAGAAATATCCAAGGAAAGGGAAACATCATGCCTCAATTGCTGAGGATGATGAATCAAAAAGAAAACAGAACAGTCCTTCTAATGAGAAAGAAAATAGAAAGGAATAATACCTGGTTTCTGCCTTATCCAGTTCAGTTTTCACGGGGCCGAAAACTTGGTTAGTCGACAGTGGTGCATCAAAGCACATGACAGGGTACAAAGAGATCCTCTCAGATTTCAAGACAAAATCTTTTGCAGAGCAGGTTGGGCTTGGGGATGACAATGTTACAAGATAGAGGGAGTAGGCTCTATCTCCTTCAGATTGGAATTTGGGGCTAGACTTCATGTTGATGAAGTATTATATGTTCCAGGGCTCAAGAAGAATCTTCTATCAGTTGCAACCCTTGAAGACAAGGGATATTGGGTGATCTTCAAGGATAGGAAGGCACTATTGTGGGCTAAAGGTCGCCACTTGAGTACAGCATAACCCATTGGGACTCGTAGAGGAGGATTGTACGTCGTGACAGGACAATCAGTTCAGGCATTGGCTCATGATGCGACTAGCTCCAACGAGTTGTGGCACAAAAGACTTGGACATCTTCATTACAAAGCACTTCCAGATCTGCAGAACATGGTATGTGGCATGCCCTCTATTTCTCTTAGTAAAAATGAAATTTGTAAAGGATGCATGCTAGGTAAAAATATAAAGAAAGCATTTCCTAGTAGCGACAACAGAACTCAGGGCATATTAGATCTGGTTCATTCTGATGTATATGGTCCCATGTCATCTCCCTCACTTAGTGGTTGTTTGTATTATGTCATTTTTATTGATGATTACTCAAGAAAATGTTGGATATATTTCTTTAAAGCTAAAAGTGACACATTTGATAAATTCAAAGAGTATAAAGCCTTTATTGAAAAGCAGACAGGGAAACACATCAAAACCCTTAGAACAGACAATGGAGGAGAGTTTGAATCTCTACAGTTTGAGGATTTCTACAAGGAAGTAGGAATCAAGAGACAGTTGATCGTGCCATATAACCCTCAACAAAATGGAGTTGTTGAGAGGAAAAACAGGACAATTTGTGAGGCAGCGAAAGCAATGATGTTTGACCAGGATCTGCCAAATTCTTTATGGGCAAAAGCTACCTCCACTGCCGTGTATATTCAAAACAGGTGTCCACATGCTATCTTGAAGGACAAGACTCCTGAAGAGGTCTACTCAGGGATCAAACCTGAAGTTGGGAATCTAAGGATATTTGGGTGTTTAGTGTGTATTCATTTCCCTAAGGAAAATAGGACAAAGATGGAACCCTCAAGCAAGAAAGGGGTTTTGTGGGGTATAGTGAGAACTCCAAGGCCTACAGGATTTATGTACCAGGTCATAGGCAGATAGAGGTAAGCAGAGATGTGACTTTCCATGAGGAAGTCTCATTCAAGAAATCCAGAGAGCTTCAACAGGAATCAGAAGCAGTTCAGCCAACTTCACCCTCTTCTGAAAATGAAGAGTCAGATGATCAGAGGGAGGAACCTCATGAAAGGCCAAGTGATGAGCCCCTAGAACCTGCTGAAGAGTTAGAAAGAACTCTTGAAGAACCTCCAGCCAAAAGGAAGCTAGGGTGGCTTAAAGAAATAGTGCAGGAAGCAGAAAAGATAGCTACTCCCAAAGGAACTTTCAAGGAAAGTAAGAAGTCTCACAGTTTTGGAGGCTATGTTGCACTGATGAGCAGCATCAGTGATGTCGAACCTTCTTCATTTGAAGAAGTAGATAAATTACAAGTATGGAAGGATGCCATGCTTGAGGAATGCAGGTATATTCTAAAGAACAATGTTTGCGACATTGTGCCAAGGCCAAAGGACAAATCAGTGGTCTCTTCCAAATGGATCTATAAGATCAAACATGCAGTTGATGGGAGTGTGGAAAAGTTCAAAGCCAAGATTTGTAGCCAGAGGCTTCACTCAGAAAAAAAGAATTGACTACGAAGAGACTTTCGCCCTTGTAGCCAGGTATACCTCCATTCGAACTATTATTGCTTTAGCTTCCGTTCTTGGTTGGAAGCTACATTAGATTGATGTAAAAACAACATTCTTGAATGGAAAGATTGAACAAGAGGTCTTTGTGGAACAATCAAATGGCTTTGTACTGCATAACAAAGGCACTCATGTATGCAAGCTAAGGAAGGCCTTGTATGGTCTTAAGCAGGCTCCCAGAGTTTGGTATGACAAGATTGATAGCTTTCTTAAAAGCCTGGGCTTTCAAAAAAGTGATGTTGCTGCAAATTTGTACTTCAAGGTAAGAGGGAACCAACCCATTATACTAATCCTGTATGTTGATCTCTTTCTAACAGGAGATAAAGGGTTGATAGCCTGGTGTAAGAGGGAGCTAATCTCAAAATTCGAGATGAAAGACTTAGGCTTGATGCAATACTTCTTAGGATTGGAAGTGTGGCAAAGACAGGGCAAGATATTTCTAGCACAAGGAAAATACACAGTGGATGTACTAAAGAGGCTTGGTATGATTGATTGCAAATCCATGTCTACTCCGATGGTTACCAACCTAAGGAAGTTGCATTATTCTGATTCAGGTTCAGATTTGGTGAATCCCACCATGTATAGGTAGTTGATTGGATCATTGATGTACATGATCTACACCAAGCCAGATATATGCTATGCAATGATTACAATGAGTCAGTTCATGACCAAACCGAAATAGAGACACTGGGTGGCAACAAAGCACATCTTGAGATATCTCAAAGGGACCATTACTTATGGTCTGAAATATACATCCAATGGTGGTTTATTTCTGCATGGGTATGCAAATGTTGACTGGCATGAAGCCCAGTGGATCGAAAGAGTACTTTCGAATACTGCTTCAATTTAGGATCGACTATGAACTCTTGGCCAAGCCGGAAACATGGATCCATTGCACAGAGTACAATAGAGGCTAAGAAAATTGGTTTCTGGGTTATTTTGTGACAAGCTCGAGACGACGGTGGTTCACTGTGACAATCAAAGTTGCATAAAACTGACAAAGAACCCGATATTTCACAACAGGTCAAAACATATTGACATGAAGTACCACTACATCTGAGTCTTAGTCCAGAGAAAAACTGTAAAGTTACAATACATAGCCATGAGCGAGTAGGTAGCTGATATCCTGACCAAGTCTCTGCCATTGAGACAGTTTGTGCAGCTGAGAGGCAAGCTTGGTGTGGCTGAGAATGACTCCCTCGCTGAGAGGGAGGGTTAAATTTGGCAGGATCGACAGTCGTTCTCCAATGAGAGGCCATATGAGCCACCTTAAGGCTAGCCAGGGAGATTTGGAGAATCAACCAATCTTGTGAGGTATTGACAAAAGCCAGGGGGAACGTACAACCTCTGTGAATCAAACCAATAGTCAGGATGAACGAGATGCTATGTAAGTCTAATGCAAAAGTGAGGGGGAGCGTACAACATCTGTGAGCATAGACAGTCTAGTGCAAAAGTCAAGGGGAACATACAACCTCTGTGAGCATAGACAGACTAGTGCAAAAGTCAGGGGGAACGTACAACGTCTGTGAGCCTAGTCAAGCCTTGTGAGCCAGGAGCAAAAGTCAAGGCATCTAGCAAAAGTTAGGTTGAATATAAAATTCCTATGAGCTAGAAACAAACGGTATTCCTAATATTGCAAATGATATAAATGTATTGATCTAGTGCGTTGGCACGTGTAACATTATCCCCCATGAAGAGAAATTTGAATTGCCATATAAAGAGTCGAGTTGTAGAAGTCAAAGTTGCATGTCTAGGTCAAAGTCAAAGTTGTCAAGTTGTCGCATGTTGCATGCATTACATGCATGTCTAGTTGCATCTTGTATGCATGACATGCATTGCATGCATGCATGACATGTGCATGCTAAGTTAGTATGCATGCATGCCAAGCCAAGGGCGAGTTGTAACTGAAGTCTCAAGTCTAGTTCTATTTTCGAACTAAAGTGTGAAGCTGAGTTATGTCAAGCATGTTTTCATACCTCTAATTTGAACCCTCTCTTCTTCTCCTCTTCACTCCTTTATAAGCAAAGGTCGACCCCTCTCTTCTACACAGTTGTTATGCAGGGTAAGGGTGAAGCTACAGAGGCAAGCAATACAAGTGCTAAACAGAGGCACGTATCAATCCTACAGAGGCAGCAGTACAAGTCCTAAATACAGGCGCATATCAGTCCTATAGAGGCAGCAATACCAGTGCTAAACAGAGGCACATATCAGTCCTATAGAGGCAACACTACCGGTGCTAAACAGAGGCACATATCAGTCCTATAGAGGCAGCAATACCAGTGCTAAACAAAGGCACATATCAGTCCAAAACATAAGCACAGATCAGTCCAATAGAGGCAGTAATAACAGCCCCTATCAGAGCGGATATATTAGTCCATAAGAGGCAACATATCTCAGTCTTTGAAGGCAACTAGGATACATCTTCAGTGCTGGCCTGTAACAAAAGTTTAGATATCAGCAAGGTCTCTTAATTACACAGTCAGGTCAGAGTCAACTCGACAAGCTCTTTAAGAGCATAGTATTCATGGTGGATATTTGGAAGTGATCTTACATTATTAATGCAATAAAGGAATATTGTTTGCTGAGGTTTTTCTCCCTGTACAGGGTTTCCCCAGGGTATATGGGTTGTTGATGTGCATGCTTATGTATCTACATAATTATCGTTATTCAGTTATGATTCTATATTGTTGAAATGTATTAAGTTGGAATCAAAGTGTTAAAGAAAATAAAGAAATAATCCGCAAAAGAAATCAAGCTCATAATTTAACAAACCAATCTCCAAAAGACATCATCAAGATAAGGTTGCAGGCAACTTCTCTAATTGTAATGCAGATTAGGATCTATTTCTTTCCTTGCCTTTACTTGTGATTCAACCAACCTTCTATGTAATAGGATAGTTTGTTCTTCCTTGAGTGGTGGGAGTGGTGGGGATCATCATTCTAGGGATCACCCCAGGATCCCTCCTAGCATCGTGCCACCAAGGCCCCTCAACCCAAGTCTCCAAACGACCTTCTCAGACAGTGCATTAGCCCTTTCATAGTGATTGAGCACTCAAATGAAACAACTTCTTCTTCTTCCTCTTCTTCTCCATCTCTCGTTTCTTCAGTGGCATGGACTTCTAGTTACAACATCACTTGACATCATATAGGGATGGAGGTGTCACCTATGTGCTCATTTCTTCTCATGTCTCGATCCTTCTCTTTCTTTCTTGGACTAGTTTCTTACTTTTTTATGGCTTGTTTCTTAGATCTTAGATCTTTTCCTAATGATGTTAACTTACTTCTAGGAGTTGCTCTTGCACTCCCACTTTGTATTACATGGATTGTATCCTTTCAATCCCATTGACCTACCTTTTGTGGCCATTCATTGGACATTAATAAAATTATCTTATCTTATCTCCTCTTCCACAAGATTGGTCTCTACTTCATTGTCTAGGGTTTACCTATTCAGGCTTACGCTTTTGTTTGTTATTTTGTTACTGTCATTGTAAAGTATAGATTTTTGTTGTGTGCCTTTCCTTTTTAGCGGATGCCTTAGGTAGCCCTGCATTGCTAGTGTTTCTTTATGTATTTTCAAGTCTTATTGACCAAATTTAGTCATTTGTGAAGACTAGTATGATTTATTTCATTCGTTCTTTCTTTCTTTCTAAGCCAGCATGCCGCCCTGCCCTAAAAATAGTGTCTTCCCATTTTAATGTGGCAGGTGTCACCCCAAGTCCTTTGACAAGTGATATGCATCTGGAGATTATTCAGTTTTATACCATGCAGGCAGTGCCCGTGGTTGTTAAATCTAGTTTTGAGCAAAATGAATTAATTGTTTAAGGACATGATGAGCATGTTGCCTTGCTATCATTGCCCAAAAGGATATGATCGGTATGCCTGGAAAAAAATTCCTTTAAGTTTACGTAGTAATCTTAAGTTTAGATAGTATTTCTGTAAGCTGTTATTTGAGTGCTGGAATGGACACAGAAGGGCAGTGGACACAGACAAGTGCTCCCCCAGGGTAAATGTTACACTTTTCTTAAGTATACATAATTCTTACAACTTGACGACATTTGCTATCGTCAATTCAATTTTAAAATGAGTATAATGATGGAAGCCTTGCCACATGGCCGGCCATGCTGTCAGAGAGAACAGCTCAGCAGAATGATAAATTCACTATGCTCACTATCACCCTAGCAGAGACTGAAAAGCCTCCAGAACCAAAACCAGGTAATGATGGCTGGGGGCTGATTATTCCTGACCCGAAGCCTGCTCCTGAAGGATGGGAACCGACCCCAAGGATCGTGACAACCCCCCCGCCAAGGGCTGGACTAACGCCTAGCCCAGCTTGATTTATGCATTTGTTCTTATGTTATATTTGGACTGTGGGCCGATTAGCCGGGACTCTGTCTTGTGCTTCCTATGTTTTCATGAACACTAGTATCCTCTGATATGTGCCCAAAGCCCAAGTTCTGATGATGGGCATTTCTGGCTGTAACCCGCCCGATTTTGATCGTGCTTGGTGTCACTCGTAATGCCATGCGCATTTAATTTTAATATTAATAGTTAGAGGAAGCATCTGATTTATTGAAAAAACACGTAAATGTGGCAGAATTTAGCCTGAAGTTAGCCCTAAAAGAAACTCTTTAATACGACCATTAATAAGGACCACTAAATTTCTGTCATATAAGCTCAAAGAAATACCTTCATCTGGCTCTTGACCTGGTCTTCCTTTCTCCCAAAAGCCTCGGCAAGGACTTTAATAATGGCAGCGTCCCCAATTCCAAGCTCCACCCCCTCGTGTGCAGGGGCCACTTTATTCGCGGAAAGATAAACCACCGGCAGCAAATCGCCCGGCGTCGTGGCGACCACGGTTCGAAACACGTTGCACAAAATCTCCGTAATAGCGATTCTGCCGGACTCGTTCGATATCAAGTCTAGGGCTCGGGCAAGAAACAGGAAGGGCACGTGCTCACCATCCTTCCAGAAGGCAGCGGCCTTCGGTTCGAACTCGGAGGCCTTCTTCGAGAGTTCGGCAATCTTATCGTCAACGGACGGAGAAACTACAGCGCCCTGCGAAGCCTCTTCGGCTACGACGGCCTTCTTGGCGGCTTCCTTTTCCTTGGTTATGTGTTTTAATGGCGGACGGCCTTTCTTCTCGGAGGCTGCGCGGGCGGCTCCCATCAAGACGTCCGCGACAGTTCTTCCGCTCATGGCGTCGATTCTCTGGGAGGAAGAAAAACTTCGAAAGATGGGAAAGGATAGTAGCACGCCGGGGGGTTGGCAAGGGAAAGGGTTCAGGTTCAAAGCCGAGCGAAATTTTATAACGGAATGCAGAGAATGGAGCCTCAGCATCGACACTCGTATCAGTTAGAGACCAAGGACCCTCTTGTGAGAGCTTTGGCTGGCTTGGAGAGGCCAAAAGAGAATAACTGAAACGCAGGAGCGTGATTCTAGTGCCATGTTTTCCCGCCTTTTGAATGAGGACAATCGAAAACTTGTAATTTTTACGATGTGAGGTCGCCGGCCTGAAACCCTTCTCCGACAGTGGAAGGGCTCTGCTCAAATTGACACGTTCGATCCCGCACTAAATTAAAACCACTTTTATGTTTTAATAATTCATGTGATACGCTAATTTGAAATATCCTTCTCTTGCATTTTAGCGTTAATTTGAAATATCCTTCTCTTGCATTTTAGCGTTAGTGTTAAAAGAAGGTGACCAAGTTAATAAACAAAACAAGGAAAGCATGGAGCAAAATAAGGTTAATGTTTTGTTGAATTAATAGTTCTTGCCGAATGCACATAGGGATTATTGGGATCGATAATATTCGTTGACTTCATATTAATTTGTTCTTTTACTATAAATTTTCGCATCGTTTGTATTGTTTGTACTATAAAAGTAAAAATATTATTTTTTATATAAAAAACAATTTTATATGTCATCATTTTATTGGAGAATATATTTGAGGTCTCATTGTCAGCTTCATTGTTCCCAATGTTGTAAATGTGTAAATATCCAAAGTTTAGAGCTTAGTCCCTCCTTTCTAAACAATTTTACTGAAATGTTTACAAACCGAAAGTTTTGAGCATGGACGTCGTTTTTTTATTATTGTTGTTGTTTTTCATTAATGTATTAATGTATGTGTCATATTATTAGTCCTATGTTTGTATTTGTATTAAAATGTTTGCATACCGAAAGTTTAAATCGTTGACACTTTTTTTGAGGTGCTTGAATAAGCCTGACAGCTTAAATGTTTACATGGCGCGAGTTCCTAAAACAGGCCTACCAGCTTAAATGTTTGTATACTGTGAAGCCCTTACATAACCTAGCAGCCTTAAATGTTTACCTAATTAACTTCTCGGAGTACATTTTTCCTTGAAATTTTCTATACAATGTTGCAGTGAATTTGGATAATATTGTTGTTCACCACCACTTCAATAGGCATTGTATGTTTCATACTTCTTCTAGGCTTTGAATGCAATTTCGTCATCGTTGAAGCTACATACATTGTTCACTGGTTCGGTGAGTGCTTCCTCTTCGTTGGTTGTTGCTTGTTGTTTTTTGGTTAAACTTTGCAAGGTTGAGGCTCTGCATTCGCAGTTGGATCTGGTTTTTTTTTTTTTTTTCTTTGCGGGGTCTAGTTCGTGCACCCACAATTCGACCTGTGCTTTTGTCGTTCATCGTTTCGGAGTAAGTTTTGATGCCATAGTTTCATTTTCTATTCCTTCTTTTGTTGTTTAGTGTTTGCAGTTTGCAAGTAAGAATGTTTGTTTATTTCTACTGGCATGCTTGTCATATGTTTTCGGTTCCTTCTGTGCTTCGGCTGCAGTTTGGTATTCGTTGGAGATACATATGTTGTTTGTTGGTTCGGTGGTTGTTGCTTGTTCGTTGGTTTGTTGGTTCATTGGTTGTTGGTTGTTGTTGTTCGGCTCAAGTTTACGAGCTTGGGGACATGTTGCTGCAATCGGCCCTATTCGTGCTTTATCGCTGGTTTGGTGGTTGTTGTTTTCCTTTGTTTGCTTCGGTTTTGCAGGGTTGGGGTCTTGCGCCTGTAGTTGGAGCTGTCTTTCCTTTTTTTCTTTTTTTAGGGGGGGGCGCTTTGCGATGTTCAGACCCTGCACACGTGAGTTGACCTGCAGTTGTGTTGTTTGTCGTGTTTGGCGAGGCCGAGATCTAGCGCCTGTTCCGTGCCCGCCAGTTCTGCTATGAAATTTTGTTGATACTTCAGTGTTGATGTGATACAAAAAAGTCGCATAAGAAATAATTGGACAACTACATGTGCAATTGCAGTGTCTGTTGTTTTTTTTGTTAAGATAAAACATGTGCAAAAACGCACTTATTAATCATATATGGTGAAATGTGCCCATATCACAATACAGCGTCTTTATCCTTTACACAGACTAGTGTGACCACGATACAATTTGCCTTGTACCTGAGATAAGATACAACAAAATTATATTTCCATGTCTGGAAGCATATTTGGATACTTTGCCACAGAAAATCAAAATCATTTAGCTATGTCCATGCAATTTCTTAATATCTTGTGGCTTGTAATATATTTTGGGCAGGGAAAAACTTTATATATTTACAACCATGGATGGAGAAAAGCAAAGGTTCATGTTTCTAACTATATTTTATTATATTCGTTGATTCTCATTTACTGTATGTACATATTACTTGTTCTCTGTTGCATACCAGCTTATGTTCATGTTCATTGTATTTTGTGTGTTCCCACATTCAAACAAACATAATTGCTGGAGAAAACGAAGTAGTCTTAAGTACAATAGTGGAAGACGAGATACAAGGGTACATGCTTGTATTGTTGTTTCATATTTTGTTGTTTTGTATTTCATTTATTGTCTATATATGTGTTCACCTTGTTTGTTGTATGTAGATATTTTGTGTCTTCCTGCATAGTAACTTATCTTCATTACATGTCTTCCTGTGTCCATTGTATTTTTCCTGCATTCCTGCATTTGAACAAACTGAGTGGCTGGAGAGGACGATGGACTCTTTGGCGCGAATATAGACGACGAGTTGCAAAGGTGCATAACTGTACTTTTATTTCATATTCAAGTATTTAGTATTTCATTTATTGTATGTTTATTATTCTACTTGTTCTACTACTTTGCACCTTTTTTATTGTGTGTATATACTACATATCTTTCTGTTTATTCTCATGTGAGTCGTATTCACTTTGCTGCTACATTGAAATAAATAGAACTGTGTTTGTTTCTTTTACATGTCTTTCTTCATACGAACTTGCCTTCATGTCCACTCTATCCTCGGCGTTGCTACCTTGGAAGAAACAGATTGATTGGAAAGGAAGATGATTTCTTATATGCAACAACAGAGGGTTCTGTTGTGCAATCTTCTAAAAGGTATACCAACTATGCTAGTAAATTAAACATACAAAACGGGTTGGGGCATATAATATTGGACTAGAAAACGATGATTTGGCAACAATGGGCTTTCCATTTTCTATTATCCCTTTTTCTTTATGATTTCTCTGCTTAGTCGTCTTTCCGAAATTACCTTGGTGCATGGGTTGGCAGACTCATGGGTTCACATTTTATGGTTGTGCTTCTACCTTATTCCATATTTACTCACTTTGTCGATTACGGGTGTCAAGCTGGCAGGTTCAAGATTGTAGAGGTTCTGCAATATACAGATTGGCCCTCCTGCCCCGCCATCGCGTCCTATTTACTGTTACACAATTTTCCAATCAAAAAATCTGAGGCATACAATTTAACCCTCGGGTCCTCATGTTTCCTGAGTATCCCTTCACACCGTATCTCATATTCCATCTCCTTCGACCCTGCATGTCTCATTAAGAACAATAATGGACAATATACAATGCATATGCTCATTTAGTCCTTCTGATGTTGATCTACACATGCTTGCATTAGAAAAAGTTGGACTAGTGACATGCCCATGAGCAGTCAATCATCCCAAATATCAGCAGACTGACAAGGCCAAAGGTAAAGATGCATACATTATGTTACTCGTATTTTTACCAAACAAATATCCTCAGCTATTTGTTCATCTATGGCATGGTGACTATGCTGATGTCATCTGCAACAAATACTTTGCAGTTCACAAGAAGTATTAACAAGTGCAAGCGAGACGTCGAACATAGCGCAGGCTCCGCAAACTAAGAGGTCTGGTTGCAAAACCCTGGCTCCATAGTTCATCCAAGTTGTGCGTCTACTTGTACATTCATGGCAGGAAAAAAAAAGAAAACAAAAAAAAAATAATTCACATTACCATTCACATTACCTTTTCCTATTCAAAAATTGTCACCAAGTCTAAACTTGTAACACCCAAAATACTATCAATAGAGGGCTTGAACAGTAGTCGAACTGGACAAGTGTTCATCGGGGACATAATGGTCGTCTATAGCACCTACTTGGACAAGGCAAACAAAACTAGATCCATTATGCGTGCTGAGATGACAGACAAGGAGGCCCTCATGACAGTTACACTAACTATTCCTACACAACTTGTACATAAACATGCAAAAAAAATATTGTTAGGTAATGGGATATCCATTAAAAATTTTAATATGTTGCCCAAAACAGTATATGACTGTGGTGATTGTGATCGGATTATATCGCTCAACGAAACAAGTATCGTGCAAAAAATATCTTCTATTTGTTCATAATATTGTTTCGTCCCAGACACAACTATCAACCAACTTGCACAGAGCAATGACATTTACCCAATTGGAACCATTGACGCAGTTGTGACACTCACGAGAAAACTTGGCTCGCAACACATTCTCCATATAAAAGATGGAGAGTCAGACAACGACAAGGCAATGGTATCGTTCTCCATATACAGTTTTGTCCTTTTCTTTCACATGTCCATGTATCTCGGTTAAGTTACACAAATATTGCACTGTTCCATGTTGCAACTGCAATTGTTCGATACCTATTCAAATTTGTTTTCGTCAATCGAACAACAATTTCATAAAGGGCAATTTCCACTTATGCTCTTCAAAAATATAACAAAGAAAAGAGATGGTAAAGAAAGGATCTTTCGCACAACTCAATCAACAATTGTGACAGAGTTGCGAGCAGACATAGTATAGGATCTCAGGAAGCTAAATAGCTCTACAACTGTTGTGCGTATACATCTACAGTTTCATCCTCACTTTGCTCATACAAATAGCCTTGACCCAAATCTCTGCATTTTTTTTTTCTAATTTTTTTCGGGGGTGCAGTTGTAAATTATATTGTTCAATATATTAACTGCTATGCTCACGTTTCCAGGTTGAAGGTGTTTTGGTTGCAACGAATGCATACTCGACCCCCTTTGAGCTTGTGTGTGCGAAATGCAACTCTCCTGCTTCTGCTTCTGCCTTCATAAATGACGATACGATTGATTGTATGAGATGCAGTAAAAAAATTCCATACATATATAGACATTGTCTCAATGTTGCTATCTGAATTGTTGGCAACACAACCGTGCATTGTACAATTCGACAGCCTATGTTACAAGATGTGCTTCATGAGTTAGCAGAATTCCCATATGAAGCATACCTACAGAAAAAAGGCAAAGAGTGTCTACATGCTGCACAACTTTCAGATACATAGCAAATTTACCTTGAGTGAGGACAATGCGATATTGCATATCGGCTGGAAAAAAAATAAAATAAATTGTGTCAAGCTTTGTCAGGGAAACGAAAACCAATGGGACGATGTGTTTTTTTTATATATCGAATTGTTTGATATATAATGGAATTCCATTTCTTGTTCAATATATCAATACAGTTGGTGTTTACTTAGTTCTTGTGTCAAAAAATAAAAATAAAAATGTGTCAAGCTTTGTCAGGGAAATGAAAACCAATGGGACGATGTGTTTTTTTTATATATCAAATTGTTTGATATATAATGGAATTCCATTTCTTGTTCAATATATCAATATATCAATACAGTTGGAGTTTACTTGGTTCTTTTTGTATGCTTCGCTCTGGAAAATTAATAATACATTCAGAATCTTTGCAGTTTTTCTATGATCTTAAAGACTATAGAGGACATGCTTTGCCCTTTGATATAAGTTCTGTGACGCAAAATGTGGTATGTGGCTCGTTTTAGCACTTTTGTTTGATCATTGAACTTAACAAAATTAATCTCCTGGAATAATTTGAAATAAAAGAATATATATTATGCGAAGCCCAATGGAATTATCATATCAACGAGAGGACATTAAAATTCAAATTTGTTGTTGCTATACATGCGATGGATAGCACAATAAGTTTACTTAGACATCCCAAAATTGATTTTCCTTGTGGCTTTTTTACGCTTCTCTTATACAAGCAGATCTTGGAAACTACAAGCATCGCTCGTTGTATCTATTCCTTCATTGAAGAACTTGTTCACATGTTTAATGCACTTCATAGTTACTGTTAAGACCATCAATGGCGCTTTGTTACATCAATTTTCGCTTTTGGAAATTTCCATCCCATTTCTTTTTTACCCTCTACTTTCCCTTTTTGGTTACTTACTCGTTTTTGGGAAATTGTATCGGTGAGGAAGTTGGCGGATTCACGTGTTCAAATTTCCACTTGCTTTTATATCACCAGCCCAACTGGTTGCTTCCCTATTTCCTATTGAACAAACTTTTTAGATCGTGGGTTCCCACATAGGCGGGTTCAACATTACACTTCCATTATTCTACCGTCTGCAAATAGCACTCAAACTTCCGCGATCTACAAATTAGCAAACAAATTCCCCTTTATCTTGTTTTTAGCACTTTTCCTTGGTCGATGAAGTGAGCAAAATTAATATTGTGGAATAATGTGAAATAAAAGAATATATATTGTGCGAAGTCCAATGAAAGTATCATATCAACGAGAGGACATTAAAATTCAAATTCGTCGTTGTTGTACTTGCGGTGAAGCTGGCAGTACAATAACTTTACTTATACATCCCAAAATTGATTTTCTTGTAGCTTTTCGATGCTTCTCTTATACATACATATCCTTCAAATTATAAGCATGGCTAGTTGTATCTATTCCTTGATTGAAGAACATGTTCACATGTTTATTGCACTTCATGGTTATTGTTAAGACCATCAATGTGCTTTCTTACACCAATTCTCGCTTCCGAAAATTGTCATCCCCTTTTCTTTTTGCCCTTTGCTTTGCATTTTTGGTTACTTACTCGTTTTTCAAAAAATGTCTAGGTGCGGGAGTTGTCAGGTTCACGTCATCAGATTTCCACTTACTTTTATATCACCAACCCCACTAGTCGTTTCCCCGTTTCATATTGAACAAACTTTTTTTATTGCGAGTTCCCAGATAGGCGGGTTCAACATTGTGTTTGCATTGTTTCGCCGCCTGCAAACAACACCCCAACTTTCGCGATCTATAAATTAGCAAATAAATTCCCCTTTATGTCGTTTTTAGCACTTTTCCTTGATCAATGAACTTAGCAAAATTCATCTCCTGGAATAATTTGAAATCAAACAATATACACTGTGTGAAGTCCAATGGAACTATCATATCAACGAGAGGACATTAAAATTCAAATTTGTCATTGTTCTACTTGCAGTTAAGCTAACAATACACTAACTTTACTTAAAACATCCCAGAATTGATTTTCTTGTAGCTTTTCGACGCTTCTCTTATACAAACAGATCCTGGAAACTATAACCATGCCTCGATTTCTTATACCAATTTCCATCAATGGGCCTTTCTTATACCAATTCCCGCTTCCGAAAATTGCCATCCCCTTTCTTTTTGCCCTCTGCTTTCCCTTTCTGGTTACTTACTCGTTTTTCGGAAAATGTCTAGCTGCGGGAGTTGACGGATTCACATGTTCAGATTTCCCCTGTTACTTTTATATCACCAGCCCGATCGACTGCTTCCCTGTTTCATATTGAACAAACTTTTTGAATCGTAGGTTCCCGGATAGACAAGTTCAACATTGTGTTTCCATTGTTCCGCCGCCTACAAACAGCACCCGGACTTCCGCGATCTACAAATTAGCAAACAAATTCCCCTTTATCTCTTTTGCTTTCAATTTCTATTTACTTGTTCCTTTTTTCGGATGTCCCTTTTTCGAATGTCTTCTGCTTTTATATACAACACCCGAAGTTTCGCAATCTACAAATTGACCCTCGAAATCCGCCATTGTCTCATGTTGCGTGTTACGCAGTTTCCATTCA
Organism: Picea mariana; assembly: GCA_032191745.1. NCBI lineage: Eukaryota > Viridiplantae > Streptophyta > Pinopsida > Pinales > Pinaceae > Picea > Picea mariana. Next base: position 117,375 of record JASDQU010014988.1, read on the forward strand.
ACAGTTGGGGTAGATTCAATTTGACCATCGACCCCTCACATCTCCTGAGTAAAGCTTGTGGGCCTGTTTTCAAGCCCGTCAATATTTCTTGTTCCGACTATGTCTAATGATTTTATATCATGAGTCTGACCATGTGCTTGTTCATTGCATACTTGGCCACTATTACCATCGCCAGTTCCTGACCAGGCTTGCTCAACATTGCACTTCCACTATTCCGCTACATGCAAAGAGCACCTGAAATTCTACGATATACAAATTGATGGTCGGAATTTGTCGTTGTGACGTGTAATTTGACCATCAGCCCCTCACGTCTCCTGGGTATATCTTGTGGATCCTGGAAACTATAACCATGCCTCGCTTTCTTATACCAATTCCCGCTTCCGAAAATTGTCATCCCCTTTCTTTCTTCCCTCTGCTTTCTCTTTCTGGTTACTTACTCGTTTTTCGGAAAATGTCTAGCTGTGGGAGTTGGCGGTTCACGTCTTCATATTTCCCCTGTTACTTTTATATCACCAGTCCGACCGACCGCTTCCTTGTTTCATATTGAACAAAATTTTTGAATTGCGGGTTCCCAGATAGACGGGTTCAACATTGCGCTTCCATTGTTCTACCACCTACAAACATTACCCGGACTTCCGCGATCTACAAATTAGCAAACAAATTCCCCTTTATTTCTTTTTCTTTCAATTTCTGTTTACTTGGTCCTTTTTCCAAATGTCTCCTTTTACAAACATCACCCGAAGTTCCACAATATATAAATTGTTCCTCGAAACAGTTGGGGTAGATACAATTTGACCATCGGCCCCTCATGTCTCTTGGGTAAAGCTTGTGGGCATGTTTTCAAGCCTGTCGATATTTCTTGTTCTGACTATGTCTAATGCTTTTATATCATGAGTCTGACCAACCGCTTGTCCATTGCATACTTGGCCACTATTACCATCGTCGGTTCCTGGCCAGGCTTGCTCAACATTGCGCTTCCACTGTTCTGCTACGTACAAAGAGCACCCAGAATTCCGTGATATACAAATTGATGGCCGAAATCTGTCGTTGTGACGTGCAATTTGACCATTGGCCCCTCAGGTCTTCTGGGTATATCTTGTGGCCCTATTTTTGAAACCCGCCCGACCATTTTCCATACTTAGGCATTTCTTGAAATCTGTTTCGCGGATTGGTGGGACGACGAAATGTGCAATGCTTGCTCGCTCTTCGGCATCCCCGCTACCTTCGTACTTTCTAGATATGCAATTAAAGCTTTAATGCTAGTAGTTCATCGTGCAAGAACTGTTAAGATTGTCATTAATGTTCGAAACGCCGGAGAATATTTGTCATTAATACGAATTAAACCAAGATTTGTGGAGAAGAATGTTATCCTTTCCAAGTATTCATTTCAAACATGATGCAATCTTTCATGCATGGGTCGGTTGGCGCCTTTACGAAATCTCTAATTCTTAATCGTTCTTCGTCGTCACCACCACCTTTGCACTTTTTTCTAAATATGCAATCAGTAAGCTTTAATGGTAACAACTCATTACACACTAACCCTGGAGATTGACATTGATCAATGAAAGGCTTGAGGAGATCTTCCATTAATACGCATTAAGCTAAGATTTGCAGGCGGTTATATTATCCCTCCTCAATTTTCATTTCAAACATCATCTGGAGCAAATGAAAATTCTCGTTAACTTATGGCAGCAGTTCCACAACAGTTCTGTCCAGACACAGTAAACACCTTCGGACATGATGGCCAGAGGTACCGGTATTCCAGGGCATATTCTTACTACTCATCTCCCTCCGCCCAGGAGCAAAAAAGGAGATGGTCCCTTGGTGCACCGAGAGATATATTTCAAGCCAAACAATTCCAATGCAACCTTGCCTGCTCAAACAACTTTCCGACTTGCATTGATACCTGGCACAGATGTTGATGCGATGGATTTCGAGCTGGAATAAGATGATCTGGTGGACGATGATATGACAATGGATGATGGTAATGCAGAGAATGGTCCCACTACTACGCCCAAATTGAAATCTACAATAACGTGCGACACTTCCTGGCTCAACGATGGCAGTCCTGACAACACCAAAAGAATTGGTTACAAAAAAGAAACCGACGTTGAACACAATAGCTGCTTTGTAGCCCAAAAGTAGGAATTCCAGAGGTCCAAATTAGTTCGTTATGGGCAGAAGTCTTTCATTGTAAGGAAATGATATGTTGATGCTCCCAGAGATATTTTTCAAGCGAAAAAAACTATTCAATTGTGGGACCACTGCCTTGTTCTCTGGATATGCAATTAACATCTTAGGGAATGGGGACCAGAACTCCCTCTGGTGCAAGGCATATTCCTACTAGTCATCTCCTTCCGCCCATAATGGACTAATTTGGGCCTCTGGGATTGCACGTGCAAACTCTGTCCCTGAAGTTTTCAAATGTGAGGAGTTGGTTTCTTGGTGTGTCCTAACTTTCAGTTTCAGGCTATTTTGTTTGCCTTGCAACATTTTTCGTCTTCTTCCTCACGGAAAGCTTGGGAGAACTAGGAATTTTACCACATGGATTTTGTTCATCTGCTTCAAACCAAGGATTTACCTCATTGCAGACCCACTTTCCAATTTCTTTGTCGGCTCAGGTCTTCTGCAAAATATTAAGATCAGGGCACCGGACATTGATCTAACGAAGAGAAGGTTGCAAGGATTTCCTGAAAAAGAAAAGCATGGTAATCATTTTTCTATGCATGTTGAATAGCATCTCGATGGCTCCTGCATGTTGCAGATCCTGTGCATGTGTCTATGGAAAACACGTTCAGTGTTTTGGCCCAAAGAACTCGGTCCAATTTCTAAGCATAGATATACACTGCTCGGTATTGTTTTATTTTAATGGATTTATTATTAAAAAAATTGATTTGGGAGTCTTATTTGTTGCTTCTTTTATGGATTTAACACCTCTTCTCATTGGAATGGTTCGATAGTCTCGTAGTTCTTTGATATTGTATTCGCTTACGTTTTTTTATTCTAAAATGGAACATTTAACAATTATATGGCAATGCACTGTGTCATTCCATGAGGCTTTTATGGAAACAAAAAAATGAATTTCAGACAATTTTCAAGCCAACGTTCAATTCTATTCGTGATGCAAATAGAACATAGCAATACCAAATCACAATGTTGCAGCAAGATCGTCATTCTTGTTTCTAGACATGCAATTATTAAGCTTTACTAATAACAACCCATAATACAAGAAGTTTAATACTTAAGTTAATATGTTACAGTCGTGGAAAAATGTATCTAATCTTCAAGAAATCATTTGTTGATAATTAATAGAAAATAATGGTTTTGCAACAATGGGGTTTGTTTGAAACCAATTCTCGCTTACGAAAATTGCCCTTCGTCTTTCTATTTTCCCACTCTTTTATCCCTTGTAGTTTCAGTTTCTGGTTATTTAGTCATTTTTTTCCAAAAATGTCTTGTTGCGCGGGTTAGTGAATTCACGTGTTTTGACCGAGCGCTTCCACTTTGTCTAAATTGCACTTTCAATTGTTTTGTGACCTGTGAACAACACTCTGGCTTCTACGATATGCATATTTACTTCTGGACTCCCACATCATCCCCTCTTCCATGTTACACATTTTTCACTCAAATGTTCTGATATATACAATTTGACAGTCGGGGCCTTATGTCTATTCGGGAACCCGTCACCCTATTTTGAGGCCAATTCGACCACTTTCCATATTTGACAATTTCTTGACATCTCTTTCGTGGATCGTCGAGTTCGCGGGTTCAGGAAATTTCAAATTTCTAGTTGCTCTTACCTTTGCCTGCTACCTTCAGATTTCTTTCCAAGTATATGCAATATGTATACAACTTCTCTAGCAACGTACATAAAAGATCTTGCCAGGAAATGGAATATCTATTGTAAATTTGAATATATTGGACCTTATTTTCCCTCTTCTATACTTGACCAAATCCGCGTTTCTTTTTTCCCTCTACTCTCTTTCTTGTTACTTAGTCGTTTTTTTTTTTTGTTTTTTTTTTAACCGAAAATGTCTCAATGCGCATGTTGGCCGACTAACGGGTTCACATTTGCGCTCGTGCTTTTATATTGTGACTCGGAGCAACCACCACCCATTCGATGCGTAGGCACTTCTCAGATCGCGGATTCCCGGGCAGGCGACCTCTATATTGCACTTCCATTGCTTCGTTGCCTGCAAACAACACCTGGACCTTCGCGATATACAAATTTACTTCTGCACTCCCACATCAAACCATGTTCTATGATACACAGTTTGCACACGCAAGTTCTGAGGCCTGCAATTACGGATTCTCGAACAGGCGGAGTGCATTTCCAGTGTTCCTTGACCTGCAAAGAGCCCCCTGGATTCCATGATATACAAATTGCCTTCTAAATGCCTGCATCAACCCCTTTTCCATCTTGTACAGTATGCACTCAAAAGTTTGGATCAATACAATTTGATCGTTGGGGCCTCATGTCTCCTCGGGAACCCTTGTCAACCTATTTTGAAGCCCGCCCATCCGCTTTCCACGACCATTTCTTGCAATCTCTTATGTGGATCATCGGGTTGGCATGTTCAAACAATTTCCATTTCTTAGTCGTTGTTTTCTGTGCCCGCCACCTTCGCACTTCTTTCCAAGTATATGCTATCAATACATAACTTCTCCAGAAACATGCAGAAAAGATTGACATTTGTCTTCTATACTTAACAAAATCCTCGTTTCTCTTTTCCATGTACTTTATCTTTCTCATCACTTAGTCGTTTTTCCAAAAATGTCTAGTTGTGCGGGTTGGCGGACTTGCGGGTTCACATTTGCACTTGTGCTTTTACATCGCGACTCTGACTGCTCGCTTCTCCATTCCATGTTTAGTCATTTCTCTGATCGCGGATTCTCTGGTAGGCGGGCTCTAGATTGCACTTCTATTGTTCTGTGACCGGCAAATAGTACCTTGACTTCCGCGATATACAAATTTACAATCGAACTCACATCACATCGTCTTCCATATAATATTCTACCTGTCATGCCCTCTTCAGTGGTACACATTTTGCATTGAAAACTTCCGACACATACAATTTGACCGTCGGGTCCGAACGTCTCCTATGGAACTATTGTCACCCCATTTAGAACCCCATCCATCTTCTTTCCATACTTGACCATTTCTTCGAATTTCTTTCGCGGATCGTCGGGTTGGCGAGTTCAAGAAATATCCAATTCCTAATAACGGTTTCCTGTGCCCGCACCCTTTGTAATTACCAATTGGCAATTATATATATGATGTTATTCCTAAGTATGCACTTAGCAAGCGTTAATGTTAAACTAAAATTTGAGATCTCCCATTAATATGCATAAAACCAAAATTTATGGATGGTTTTATTATCCCTTCCGAGTGTTTATTTCAAACATCATGGAATGTCATTTGCGCATCGTCGGGTTGGTCTGTCCACGAAATCTTCAATCCTTGATTCCGAAAATGAGTCTGACCCATTGTTTCCCTATTCCATACTTAGCCACTTTACCGAAATTCCTCAAATATACAAACCCGCCACTAAACTACCCCATCATACTCTCTTTCGTTTTACATGTATTGCAGTGAAAAATTCTGATACATAAAATTTGACCCTCGAACAATAACCTCTCCTGAGTATCCTCGTAACCCTATTTTGAATCTCGTCCAACTGTTTTTCAGACCTTGCCATTCGTTCCTTGTTCTTCCCCATCTCTATGACCTTCGCACTTGTTTATAATAAAAAATTGCTTAGATATGTATATATATCTTGTTTCTAAATATGCAATTAGTGACATTTAATTCTAACATCTCATCGTGCAGGAACCGTATAGATTGTCATTGATGGGCGAAACGCTTGAGGAGATCTCCTATTAATACGCATTAAACCAAGATTTGCAGAGCATTATATTATTCCTTTCGAATGTTAATTTAAAAATCATGAAATGTCGCTCGCACCTCGTCCGGTTGGCACGTTCACAAAACCTCCAACCCTTAATTGCTCTTTGTCGTACCTGCCACCTCTGCACTTCTAAATATGCAATAAATAAGCTTTACTGCTAACAATTCACCATACAACACCCATAGAGATTGTCATTAATCAATGAAAAGCTCAAGAAGCTTTCCCATTGATTAACATTGAACCAACATTTGCAGACACTAATATTATCGCCTCCAACTGTTCATTTCAATCATCGTCTGTAGCAAACAAACGTTCTCATAAACCTATGGCATCATCTCGACAACAGTTCTGTGGATATACAGTGAACAACTTCGGGTGCGAGGACCAGGACTTCCAGTGGTCCAGGGCATATTCTTATTACTCATCTCCTACTTCCCAGAATGAAGTAATTTGGACCTCTGGGATTGCTCATGCAAGCTGTGTCCCTGAAGTTTTTGACTGTAAGGAGTTGGTCTCTTGGTGCGTCGATAAATTTATCCCAACCCAAAGAATTATTCCACTGTGGGACCACTCTTTTGTTTCTTTGTCGCCTCAAGTCTTCCACCAGATGTTAAGATTATCGGAACCAACATTGACGTTCAAAGGAGAAGATTCCAAGCAGTTTCTAAGAAAGCATAATAACGGGTTGGACCTCTTGCCCGAGTTATTCGAAGACCCAAATGTAGTTCCTGGAGATATCACAAGCTTCCAGGTTAGTTCATTTAGAAATCCATACCGGGAAATGGCCTAGTTGTTTACAAGAATAACGGGACAGGACTCCATAACAACTGTTTCCCAGATGGCTCTTTATATTTTGTATAGTCAAGGAACAAGCCATTTTTTATTGGGGCAAGCTAATTTCCCATGAAATATGTTCCCAATTGTCAAGCTTAAAAAAGGAGAAGAGATTTTTTATCTCATCCTACTTAGTTTTTGCGATAACACATTGCTGCCAGTTTCCAGAACTGTCTCTGTCCAAGAAGGTCAACTGAGAATTCGACCCAGTAACGTTCTGGTACGAGGCCTTGTGGAATCACAAGGCCTCCCACTGTTTTTATGAGGTTTTTAATGGCTTTGTGTATGTTTTCAAAGTTTTTTTGGTTGGAGAAGATGCTCCTCGGATATCTGACCAGGAAAATAGTTTTTTGGACAGGAAGGGGGCAATTGAATATGTGGATAATTACACAATGATAAATATTTTTGGCTCCAAGGAAAAACCTGCTCTCCTTCCATGTCACATTACGGACAAAAGGTTTGTCACAGAAGTAGCAAGGCAATACAACTACTGGTTGCATCTATTCCAAGAGAAGAAGAAAAAACAGTTCATTCCTCTGCCTTGGGAATTCAGGATATTCCTGTTGAGGAACATAAAAAAAATTGAAGAATTCACAGCCCATTTTAGCAACCTAAACATAAGATATGCTGAAAGCCTAATAGGGTTCGACCTCGACAAATTTTTTTTACAATATTTACAAACACTTGGCTTGGGCAAATTTTTTTTCAAAAAACACCCGACCAAAAATAGAGACACCGGTGACAACCCTCCTTCTTCTGGTGTTGACGCCTCAGAAACACTTCAAAGCACCATTGAATTGAACAAGCAACGAGGAAAAGACCCCGGTGAGAAGAGTGGTCAATCGACGAATAACACTCCCAAAAGTACAACATCCCGGAGCATCACTCCAACAACCCACCACAGCAACAAAGCAACTCAAAGTTCTTCAAATGGAGGAGATAACGACGCTCCTCACCCTAAAATTGATACTTCTCACAAGCTTTCAGTGGACAAGAAGAGAAAAAAAATTGTGGGACAGGCGGAAGAGCCCAAAATTTAGAGTGAGAACATGGAACTTGAATTTGATCTGGATAGCGTATTCTGCTACCTTGATCAGGCCACAGACATGATCCAACATAGTCGTCCAATGGACATATCTGATACCAAACATTTCGACGAAGATGAATCTTTCATGTTCCAGAGCTTTGTTTTTGACAGCCAGTCCAGAAAAATAATTATTGAAAGAAAATATGTAAAAAATAAGAAAGGAAAATCTCATTCAGAGGTTAACCTTGCCAATATGGGGTCGTCCCAAATCTGTCAACTTCACATAGTGACCGAAGATGCTCTTGATGATTCCATTGGAGACATTGAAGCCGAGAATGCAATACTGAGGGTTCGGGTCAAGGAATTGGAAGAAGCTTTGATTTCTATGCCATTGTTTGCCAATAGCCATGCCAAAGACTCCTGCAGCCAAGTTAAAAGGATCCTCCTGTCTCCTCACATCCTATAGAGGATATGTGGAGAATAATATCAAGAAAATAATGGAACTGATTGTTGAGGCCTGGGAAACATCGCAAACCATGACTTCCCTTGGAACGAGGGCACATAGGTTGCTAGAACATTTGCAGGTAGAGTTAAAAGATGAAGAACATTTCTATTTAAACATGGTCCTTCCTCTTGGCACCATTGTCAACAACATAACAGAAACAAAAAGAAGAGAACAATATCTCCCATCCAGAAACCAGAACGGTCAATTAAATGCATGCTGGAAAGAAAAAGTGAAGAACCTGCATCTCATTTTCCAATCATGTGAACAAGCCGTATCAAAAAAAGAAAAATTGTTCACAAAGCTGGCCAGAAAAAACTTATCCGGAAGGACCAACAACTTCCAAGACCCCAACTTAATTGTCAACTCCTTGCCCTTAACTAAACAAGCCTTCGTTGAACATGTTGATATTTTTAAGGAGTTGTCTTTGAAGAAGTTTTACAACATCCATGAATATGGTCAAGATGATGTCGACAACTGGCTATTCGACTACTCGGTACATAATAAGGAAATTCATCAGGCTTTACGTAATCTTTCTATTGACTTCAATGAATTGGAAAATGAACTTTTCAACATAAAAATCCAGAATGAGATTAACGTCGCCCCAATGAGAAGCTACATTGAAGAATGGCTCGAAAGCGAATTGAAGTAGATCACCGACGAAAGGCAACATGCACTTACCATGATTCCAGTAGTCGTCGACGACATCAATGAAAATGCATCAGCAATCAAATAGCAAAAGGGGTCATATGTACCATCGCTATAAGTCTATACTAATCGCATCCTACTTTGTTTATCAACCCAGTTATTCCACTTTTTCAAATACACATGTCTAGCCAAAGACCGATACATTTCAATTTATTCTTTTCAGGTATTACACTCTACTGTCGGTCGCTTCTTCTTTCTACAGTCTTGTTTCTTGTACATATTTCTCTTATGGTCCGCGGGAGCCCCAATCCCAGTCTATATGACAAACACATTTAAATTACAAGGAATTTGTTACAAACTATTATTTTTTGATATATTTCAAATAAAAAATATTTATGGCCTCATAATTTTTTATCTTCCACTATGCTTATGGTCCGCGTGAGCCCCAATCCTAGTCCATATGACAAATGCATTTAAATTTTCAGGAAAATGTAACCTTTTTTTATATACTTCAAATTAAGCTGATTTTTATCTTATTTTATATTTATGTCATCATAAATTTTTATCTTCCATTATGCAAAAATTGTATTTTCTTAATTTGAATATAACTATATTTTGTCCTGCCACATCTACAGACAAAATAGACACAATTTTTCAACATATAAAAATATATTATATACTTTCAAAAAATAAATGGTGTTCTAGACACCACGTGTCATTTACTGCATGAATACCACTTGTGCTTCATGCTTCTTGCCACATCTCCGCTACAGTTTCCATCTACCTCCGCTACTTTTTCCTATCTCTCTGCATTTATTCCCAATTCAAGCCGACAGAGATTACGCTGCCACACAACACTTGTTTTTAATGAAATGAGCATTGCATTTATTATTGTTTTGTTTGTTGATTTTTTAATGAAATAGTTGAATTTTAAAGTAAGCTCGTTGTAAAAAAGTGTATATATATATGTATATATATATATATATGAGAGAGATAAAAGTGGTATTTAAACTAATTTTCATAATCACCAAACTACTATCAAGCATGCATTTTGGCAATTAATCATTTTGGCCATTGATCGGGTCTTTCAAAATTGTAGAGCTCCAAAATGAAGGGCATAATTTTAATTCAATTGTAGAGTTTGAAAGGCGGAATTTTAATTCAGCTTCGTTGTGTTTGGAGATTGATACAGATAGAGACGAGTTTAAAGCACTACCGTAATAATCTTTACTAATATTGAAATTATAATGCGTTGTTGTTTATCACTCCGATGAACATGGAAATTTAGTTATTAAACTTTGACGTTTAAAAACTATCACAAGATGACAAATTCAATGTGCAAGGAAAGCTACACAGTACACAATGTTATGATTTCAATTATTATAATTAGTTTATCTTTAGACTAACAAAGAGATAATGTTGCACTCCATAACAAGCATAAAAGGTATAAACAAAGAGTAAGAGAAACCAAAAATATAAGCTTAAGCATAAAAGATATAAACAAAGAAAGAGATAATGTTGCACTCCATAACAAGCATAAAAGGTATAAACAAAGAGTAAGAGAAACCAAAAATATAAGCTTAAGCATAAAAGATATAAACAAAGAGTAAGAGAAACCAAAAATATAAGCTTGAGTAAGAAATTACAAATGCGTCATTAAACCTAATTAAAGGTATTGGGTATTGTATGGTTTTGATTTATTTAGAGTAAATTTATTTTGGTCATAAGCATCACTCTCTCCCATTAAAAATAAACATCAATTTTGAAATTATGGCATAAAAGAACGCACTTCAACCATAAAATTAGTGCATGAAACTTTATATATATAAAATCCTTAAATCAAAAGGATTAACATTGTGTATTGTTTGTTTGCCCCAAGTTAATTGTATATATGGTTTTGATTTATTTAGAGTAAATTTATTTTAGTCGTAATCTCGAAAGATGTAGCTCTTTTCCTCACCGTTGTCCCACACAGCACTCTCTCCCATCAATAATAACCATCAATTTTGAAATTATGGCATAAAAAACGCACTTCAACAATTAGTGCATGAAACTTTATATATATAAAACCCTTAAATCAAAAGGATTAACAGGATTTATGTGCATAGGGTTAGCGGACATTGTGGAGTGACCATAATCAATTACAGGGAAAATAGGAGAGTGCAATGCAAACTTCGAACTCAATTATAATGACAAGATGAAATGATTGATTACTTATTAGTTTGGAGTAGAGTAAATTATGACTAAAGCCTGCAAAATTCTCTCTATATATAAACACTGAATAAATTTCTATTGTGTATATCTTAACTTACAAGATGGTGCAGACAAAGGAAGAATAATTAAATAAGAGAAAAAACCATAAATAATCTCTTAAATGATAAGAAACAATGTAGATTTTGTTTTAAATTTTGTTTTTTATAAGATTATATTTTGAGCAATTGATTTCATAACCAGCTCTGAATCGACTTAGGTGAGGAGGTTGAATGTATATTTCTAACTGAAGCATTTAAACTCTAATAAGTTTATGTCGCAAAGGCAAAGGAAAATCCAATTACAAACCTAGATCCATTCATTAGAAATCCTAATCCATATCTAGTAGTGGGCCCCTCCGATCATCAGAAAATTAATAGTGTGCTTATAATACTAATATTATATATATGCAAAGGAATGTGTTCAAAGGTGGCATTGGGCGGAGCACAAAGTTTCAGAGGTGGTAGTATGTGGTGCACATATGTCATTGGAAAGCCAGGTGAAGAGCATGCATAGTAATTACCATTCTCTATGTGTTATATAAATAATAAAAGGTATTGAGCGGTGGTTTTTCAGGGACATCAACCCACAGTGATTTCTCAGGGACCGGATCACCTAGTAGTCCAGATGATCGCAGGTGAATCTTGACTCTCCATCTCAATCAGAGAAATCCATTGCTAGTGGGTTGCCTCTAAATCAGTGCCCACCAAAATGAACTTTCCCTGGACATTGAGTCATTCATCTACAACACTGGTTAGCCGAAGACCTGTTGTAGATGGTTCGTTTGACAATAGATGAAGCAGTTAAGTGCATAGTCCACTCTAGATCTGTTGCGGATGATTTTTTTACAACAATTGAAGCGGTTCAATGCGTGGTAGAACAGAGTTTTGATGACCTTTAGCAGGCCAACCAACATTTAGAGATTCAACTTGCAAATATTACTTCAAGCTTTTCTAGTGAATTGGATCGAAGTAGGGGTACTAAATTCATTGGACACATCCCCCTTGACACATATTGCAGGTGGAAGGAAAGGCTACGCATGGGGTGAGGGAGGGCGAGGAAGAAGCGAATTCGGGAGGGTAACCGACCATGAGGAAGAACGAGTAGCAAAGATCCTTATAGTGCATGTAAGTGACATGCAAGTGACCAAGTGGAAGATGGAGGGTAGTTGACAGCTCATAGAGGCACCAAAGCCACCACCTGGAGGGTTATGGACTATGAGTTATGATCTGAAAACATTAAGCATTTAATGTTTTGAATTAATGTTTAATTGAAATTTAGCATTAATTCACAACTTCCTACATATCTCGTTTACTTAGTTTCAACTGTCTCTTTCCTTAAATTTGAAGTCGTTTGCCTCGATATGAGGCTAAATAAGGCCTCAAAATTAAAACTTAGGACTAAAAACCAAACGTGAGTTGGAAAATTGCAAGAAACAATTGAAACTTTGGTTTAAGTGGTTGGTTTTCATGCCATACTAATAAAACCATGGAAAACTGATTACTATTAGTCCTTGCAGTGCGAAGGGCAGGAACTAATAAGGTTATCGCAATGGGAGAAAGATAGAAGGGGAAACTGTCAGGTTATATTGTTGGTGTGATATGCTTTTTATAGCGATATTATTGCATTGGTTTTGTAGTGTTCGTATAGAGTTAAGTACAACAATACCCTTAACATATAAATCCATGTCATGCTTCAAGGTCATATAAATTATATTTATATATGTATATTGTTAATGGGTGTATAATTTAATAATGGGTTGAATGGTTAAATGTTAATGGGTGTATAATTTAACAATCAATTGGTTAAATTTTTATAAATGTTGAAATTTTAAAGTTCAAATTGAAAAAAAATAGGACGGTCTAGTTAAAAAATATAAAAAGTTAATGGGTGTGTATTCTACTCTTAGGTTTTGAAGTGATTGAATTTGTGTTGATGTTGAGATTGAGTTCAGTTTTTAAGAAAAAAGAGGATGATACACTTAAAAAAAAAGGAGTTTGTTAAGGGGTGTGTAGTCTAATCATTGTGAAGTTTCGTGGAAACTTATCACAGAGAACCTAGGTAGTAGAATAACCACACAAAGCTTGCAAGAGAGAGAAGAAAAAGAGAGACGAGCTTGAGAGAAAGAATGAATTGTATGAATTGAATGAATAATATCAATTATACACATGATATACTCTACACTTCTAAGTGAATGTGTCATAGTAGTGATATAGAGAGATCTAGACATTCACTGATAAAAACCGAAGTAATTTGCAAATATTACACACTGACCTAGGTAATTATTTTCCTAACGTCTTGGAGTGAAGGACACAGTTGCTTAGTAATTGCTTTTGTTCCTTCTTCATTTTTTATGCATTGTACTTTAAGGCAGGGGGGTCCCCTGAGGTTTTCCCTCTTTCCTTTTTTTTTTAGTGTTCATTCTTAGATGCATTGTAAAATGGGTACCTAACATGGCCTTGGTTGTCATGTACCTAAATGAAGAAGGAAAAAAAATCATTTACTAAGCAATTGTGTCCTTCACTCCAAGACCTTAGGAAAAGAATTACATATGTGATTGTGTAATATCTCCAACAACCCCCCTGAACACTTCTAGGGTGTAAATGATGAGTGGATCTCGCCAACCA
>JASDQU010014989.1:0-40143 GCA_032191745.1 Picea mariana
AGATAGCTTGGATGATAGAAAAAGCACTTCGGGGTATATCTTTCATCTAGGATCGGGAGATATCTCTTGGGCTTCACAGAAACAGCCAATTGTGGCACTCTCATCAGCTGAAGCAGAATATGTTGCAGCCACATCAGCAGCTTGCCAAGCAGTATGGATGAGGAGAGTACTTTCATATTTGAGGCATCCACAAGAAGAACCTACAAAAATTTATATTGATAATAATTCTGCAATTGCTTTATCTAAAAATCATGTCTTTCATAAACGAAGCAAGCATATTGATACACGATATCATTTCATTCGAGAATTGGTAAACAATGATGACATATATCTTGAGTTTTGTAGGTCCAAAGAACAACTAGCAGACATTTTCACAAAGCCGCTTGCAAAGAATGTTTTTGAGCATCTCTGGGAGGAGATTGGTATTGCAGACATACATGGCAGCGAAGATTAAGGGGGAGTGTTGGTGACGTGGATCTCTGGAGTTATTAATCTCCCCTGCCATAAATTTCTCAACTACTCTTACAGCTCCCGCATTCAATTCTTCCCTCCTTCTACAGCCTGCTATGTATCTAGACTCTTCTTCTAATTAGAGTGTTCGTGAAGCTTCCCCCGAGTCTGAAAAATATACTCTGTTTTGTAAATAAAAAGCTGCTGATGTACTCTGTTTTTCTTCTTGAATGAATAGCTGTTGTTTGCTCTGTTTTCTGTAGCGCAGCTGATACTCTGTTTTGTAATGGATATACTCTGTTTTAAATTGCCGAAAATATAAACTGTTTGGGTTGTTTTCTCTGTTTTATCTGTTGGCATTTTGCAAAGTAGAAGCGTGAGCTCCAACAACTTGTATTCTGTGATTTCTCTACAGAGCACAGAATTGCTATCAAGATTAATGAGAGGAATCACTGTTTAATAATTTTCTCTTGCTGGGCGTGCCAAGGTAGAGTTACCAATGGAGTCCACATCCATTTTTCGGATCTGTTTTTTTTCCATTGAGTATGTTGTGTGAAGTTTAAATGATTAAGATCTCAGCATGGATCCGATCTTCTCAGTGAATTGTGTGTTATACATTAGTGTGCGGATTAGCTATCTTATGTCATAATGTGTTATTATGAAGAACCACTTAAAGAACAGGGTAACATAGCTCAACTGGTGTGTGTGGAAGCCTCGATCTTGCCACAAGATGGTCACTAGTTTGGTTGTGTCTACATTCTGTTATAAAGCTGATGGGTCGTGTGAAGCCAGGAACGTCAGCTACAGGTATTTCTTGTGTATTTGTATGAAGGTCAAGTTGTTTTATCAACTTCTGAATACATCCAGTATTCAGACTATTCTCCTAGATACTGACGGATAGCCGAAAGCTAAGTATCCGACAGATGGAGGAATGTCCATGGGATGGTTCATTACTTGACTACTTTTCTTGGGGAAGACCCGACGAGCCGAGTATGTCAATATTGTTGATTATTTCAATTACATCATGATGGTCAGAGGCATTTTTATTTTAAATGAGTGGAGAGGGAAGCTCGAAGTTGTGGAGAAGAAAGAGCGTAAACCGAGAGATTTCAGAGTGGGTGAGAACGCTGATGAAGACCAGATCAGACAGATATCTATATTGTAATTTGAGAATTGTAATCTGTGATTTAATTGTAATGTAATCATTAAGGGAGGGTGTTAGAATTAATGATTAATTTAGGGATTGGTTTGGAGTTGGTTTTGGTTTGTTGGAGTTGTTGAGATATTCTCTCAACCTCCATATCTATGTTGGGAATAAGTTGGATCTGACTCCAACTATTTATATGTATTGTAATTGAGATTCAATAAGTAATACAAAATATTATTGTGTGAATTATATGTGCTATGACTGCTATTCAATTCTCTAATATTGACATGATGCTTCTCCCTCTAAAGGAATCATCCCTGCTTCAGCTATAACATCGTGCACGAAACAATGCAAACGTTTGTTTGGACCACTCTCAAAGTCTCAAATTACAAGAAATATAAACGGTTGTACAATGTCATCAAATCCTGTTATATTATCTAGATATCATCTAGAACACCTGTTATAATGTAACTGCAACCTAGTTGTTTTGTCTGCAAGTTCAGCAGGCTATGCTTTCATTGTTATTTGTTCATAGGTTGGACAATGAAGTTGCATGACAGGCCTGTTGACAATCCAGATAAGAATGAGTACTAGAGGGATTATTGATTCAGACAAGCTTGTGCCAGACTTCTTTTTGCTCTGGGTTTATTACATCAAACGGCTGATCTGTTGCATGGGGATTCATATTGAATTTTATGAACTAAGCTCTGTTGATTTAGTTTGGGAATGTGTGCATTCTGCAGCTGTGGTATGCCTTGGCCAAGACATTATGAGAGAAGACGGCATGGGCGCTGGCCATGGATAGACGGCTCAACATGGTAACAATCAATGCGGCTCTGGTTGAAGGACCTGGCTTCAACCAGAATTCAGGATCAACCTTATCATACCTTAATGGATAGTTCTCTCCAAAAAAAAATAATCACATTGATCTTGCTCTTGGACGGCATTCTCAAATTCCAAATTTCTGTTACCCATTTTAAAACATTGGCCTTTGCGCCTGTTACTACTTGGTTGAACCCAATATACCTACAGTTTGAATAAATGCCTATTGTCTTCGATAAAATATGACTTGAATATATGGAACCTCATCAGGAAATCATTGGGTATGAGCAGGCGCAGCCCAGATGTATGAAGATGGCGTGTTAGCGAGCGTGGACGTGAGATTCTTAGTAGACGTCCACATTTGTGCGATGGGGGATCCAGCGGCTTTTGGGCGACATCTCTGTTTCAATCGCATGATCAATACTTCAGAACATGCAGTCAATCTTGAAAGAAGCTTAAGGCCAATGGTAATCTTACCAGACAGGTAAATATATAAAGCATTAGCCATGAGTGAACTATATATGTGTGTATGTGCTGAAATTTTCTATAATGGTAGAAATGATGGCTGTATGTTTCTGCAGCTGGGAGGATTCGAGGGCGTACCGACCGCGTTTAAGCAACGAAAAGCTGAAGAAATTGATGATGGGCGTTGAATGCAAGACCATGCAATCAGAGAGCCAAGTTTAATAAAATTAACATATGGCACCTGAAATCCAACAAATGTAAATATATGTAATCTGTTGCCAGAGAGATAATAAACAGGCTAATATGCCATAATTGAGGCTTCTGCTGGCACTGAATGCCCAGTTGCCAAACATAGAAAATCCTATAAGTAAATAATACTCAGACAAACCGTAAATAATTCATGAATAAATTGCTCTCGGTCTGTTGGTTTTCCAAAGCGCTCAAGCTGCTGCAATAAAAGAAAGACACATATATACATATGCATGTTCTTTCTATGCTCGAATTGTAAGAAAACAATTTGGGATACATACATATGCATGTTTTTCAATGCTAGAATTGTAAGAAAATAATTTGTTCCTTTGTTGGGAAGCTTGAAAATATTGCACCATCTTTTTATCATCCTAATCTCCACTGCTTGGAAATAATTAAAATTCCTATTGGAAAATGGAATAAGTTTATCAATAACAGAAATAATTATAGAGGCTGATTTGAAAATGAGCGTTTCTTTAAGTGCATTAACACTGTTTATAGTTTGCTGACTGCAATTCGATTTAGCGTGAGTTGTTGGCAATTAGATTTAGCGTGAGTCTGTCTTTCAGGCGAACTTAGTGGCCTCTTGTCTGCCAGCAACGGGCGGGGCGGGGGATTCCCAAAAACCATGCCAATAATATTCACTAACAAAAAAGGGTTATCCCCAGCATGGCACAGAAAAATCGCGGAGGCATTGGGACCAAGGGGGATTCGGTTGCTTACTAGTCTTGGCGACCCTGGGCTCGGATCGGGGAGAGTGAGCGTTGTCGGGTATTTTAGTTTGTCTAAACTTTAAAGCGTTTATTTATCAAACCACCTTAAGCAAACTAGTTTTGTAGTCACTTAAAATTACTTATGAGGTGTCATCACCATGTGTGCAAAACTAGTTTTGTAGTCATTTAAAACTCTTGTGATAGTAAATCTAATGCAGATTCTAAAAAATTTGAGAGTTTAACTAAGCGACTCAAAGTTATTCTAGTGACTAAGGGACTTATTTAACCTTTAATTGGTAGAAACAAACTCCACCATTGATTCAAACATTAGGTGTAGATCTCTAATAGACAAGCGGGTATTGTCCTGTTTTTTTTTTCTTGTCTCCTATGACAATGAAAATACATTCAACACACATAAAAAATGGACAAGAGACACTCGTCTCGGGTGAAACAAACCATTTAGGTCAAATGAAAATTATCTTTTCAAGCAAAACAGGGAAGTGGGTTTGGGTCAATGCCAAACAGTTTTGGGGTATTTTAAAACGTAGAGTTGCTTGTCTAAAATGGGAACAGACAAGGAAAAAATTGACCCTCCGTAATAAACTTTCAAACAAGCCTCTTTTGCAAATGTGTGACAGCAATAGGACTAAAGACAACAATGATTATGCGAAGTACAGTCCGACATCCACACCTCTCACATGGTCACCTGACCTATATGTGCAAGAGTTACGAAATACCAAGAGGAGATTGAAGGTTTTGGAAGTCAAAGGGCATGAGAGAGACCTTCAAATCCAACTATTGACAGTAGAAAATGGGGACTTAGCAGAAAATAATAAAGTTTTAACAAATCAAGTGACATTGTTGCAAGAAATCATTTTGGAAGCAAAGGCTGAATGGAAAGGCTTCAAGGATGTCGGGCAAATCAGAGAAGATTCTGCTGTGGAAATTAGAGAGGGGATGAACTCTAAAACACCCAAAGTTGAAGGGAAAACAGGTGAACAAGCATACACCCATGGAGTGAAAGCAAGGGATGAAGAGAAAAGAGATTTTACAAAAAAATCCAAAACTTGGGCACAAGTCGTTACCAATTTTTCTCATAAGGAAAAAGAAACACACAGCCAGGGGGACGACATGCAAGGTAGAGAAAACAAGGAAAGACAAGGTAGAGCAGCGAACGTAATTATCAAAGGTGTGAGAGAGAATGGAAAAAATGAGTGCACTCTTGATCTTGCAAGTGAATTTTGGAAGGACAAGTTGCGTTGGCAAGGCCGAATTTTCCAAGCATGGAGGGTGGGTAAGCCTAGTGGCGAGAGAGCTAGGCCCATAAAAGTCATCATGTCAAGCATACATGACAAGCAATTTCTCCTAGGCAAGAAGCAACTCTTGAGAGGATCTTGTTTTTTTCTAGACGAAGATTTAACTATTAGACAGTAGGAGGAAAGAAGGGAAGAGTTGTCAAAGGTTAGGGCAGCAAGGGATGAGGGCAAAAGGGCATGGTTGTTCAAAGGAAAAGTTGTTATTTCCTTTTTAAGTCCTCATTCTAAAACAGGACAGCAAGTTGGTAGCCAAGAAGAGACAACAATTTCATTAGCAAGAGAATATGAAACAAGGCCAATATGGAGAAATCAGGGTGAAGACTCAACTTTGAGTCTTGTAGACCAAAACAAATAGCAATCAAATTACTCACAAGTTTCCTTAAGATTAGTTTGTTGGAACTGTAGAGGTTATCCTTGGAGGCAGGGACCTGGGTTAGGACCGATTGCAGAAGATAGAGACATAATTTGTCTATTGGAAACACATGAGCATGAAGAGTGCAAGACACCTATGTTTGAAGAGTATGTGAAGATGGCAGTGTGGAACAAAGCAACTGAAAATGGTAAAGGACATGGGGGTATCATGGTCTTAGTGAAGAAAAATAGAGGTCGTCTCATTCAGTTAGAAAGAGAAGACTCAAATAAACAATTCATTTGGTTTAAAATATCAGAAAATGGTAACATCATTAGGATTGCAGCATGTTATTTTGCCCCACAAGTTTCAAAAACTTACAAAAATAGGGGGCTTGACCACAAAGACCCCTTTGCAGCCTTAAAAAACGATATTGCAGCGTACTCTCAACTAAGTGAAGTCCTTATAGTGGGTGATTTCAATGCTAGGACAGCATGTGAACAAGTTAGTATTCTTCGTTGTAAGGAAGTCTGCAACCCCATTTGGATTACAGAAGAAAGAAATCATCAGTGGACAAGAGTCTCAGAGAACAACAAAAGCTGCAACTTTTTTGGGGAACAACTGCTTACTTTATGTGGGGCATTTGACTTAATCATTTGTAATGGATTAGCTAGATGGGTGAGTTCTGGCAATTTCATTTGCAATACCTACAATGGAGCAAGTGTAGTAGATTATGCAATTTGCTCACATGGCTTGTGTGAGAAATGGAGGAAGTTTTGATTGGTGAACAACTGTAGGAGTTGAAATCTTATCATAAACCGATCTATTTAAGTCTAACTTGGGATGAACAACAACATCATGGTAATAAAAATCAGCACATTCAGCAACCTCCTTCAAAGGGCAGAATTCTGTTGACTCAAAAAAAACTATAACACCTTCAAGATAGTGCTAAAGAGGTTGTTTAACAAGGAGAAAATTCCATCCCAGGGCCTTCATAGCCATGAGCTAACAAATTTAATCCAAAGCGCACTTACAGAATGCAAAAGAGCAAAAAATAGGAAATCTGAAACACATTGTTTTCCGGTTAATGTTTGGTTTGATGAAGAATGCAAAATAGAAAGGAAAACTTTGAAATAAACATAAAAGTTTACAAGCAAATTGTAAGAAAGAAAAAAGTTGATTTCATGATCTCAAGGAGGGAGGAACTAATCTTCTTGGGGAAAAATAACCCCAAGTTATTTTGGAAGGAACTTCAAATGAAAAAGAAACAAAATGAAAATAATATCACAGCCTATCAATGGTTCGAGTATGCAAAGCAGCTTTATGAGCAATATCCTAAGGTGGACCCCCCCCCCTTGGTCAACACTACTACTAAGCTCTTCACCGTGCAAGATATTGAGGTGGGTATCAAAAGGTTGGGTGTTGGAAAAGCAAAAGATTTAGTTGAACTCCAAGCAGAATATCTAAAGTGGGATTCAAAAAATCTTGCACCTCACATTATGAAAATTTTCAACAACAACATTTAGCAGGGATTCCCTACAGATTGGACAACGAGCCTAGCAATATCGCTTTTCAAGAGTGGGGATGTCAACAATCCCTCCAACTATAGGACCATAATGATAAACCCCTTGTTTGCAAACTTATTTGGAAGTATGCTAGAAAATAGGATCAGCAAGTGGGCGGAAGAAGGGGATAAGTGTGCTAAAGGGAAAGCAAGTTTCAGACCTAAACACTCAACGATTGATCACGGTATAACTCTAAGGCATGTCATTGAAAAAGTGTGGGAGAAAAAAGAGGAAGTCTTTTGTTGCTTTGTCAATTTCAAAAAATCTTTTGACACGGTCCCTAGAGATAAGCTTTGGCATAGAATGGAGGAACTTGGGGTTCCTATACATCTTAGAGAAGTCGTCCATAGGCTATATGAGGAGGTTAAAGTCAAAATCAGAACGTCAGTTGGTATCTTTGAAAGTTTTAGGAGCGATATAGGGGTCAAGAAAGGGTGTCCATTATCCCCTATCCTTTTTGGTTTATATATAGACAAACTTGAAGAATGGTTAAACTCACAGGAGGGTGATGGTGCTCTTTTGGGTGATTTTGTGATGAGGCTTCTTTTCTATGTAGGTGACCTTATTCTGATTGCTAAATCCGCTCTTGGGTTGCAAGAACACTCAATTTCCCTTGAGCACTTTTGTAGTACAGTGGGGATGCAAGTCAATACTAGCAAGACGAAAGTAGTGATTTTTTCTAGCAAAAGAAAACATAAGCAACATAAGTTCTACTTTGAAGGAAACACTCTTGAAGAAGTGACAGATTACAAATACCTTAGAATTGACTTCAACAAAAATCTAAGTTGGGAAGATTGCAGAAAGAAAAGAACTTTGGGAGGTTGGAAAGCATTCTATGCTTTTCAAAATAGGTGCAGAGAAGCAGAGCTATGGGATTGGAAGACTATGAAAACTCTCTTTGGGCTTTTAGTGATCCTGGTGGTTCTATATGGTTGTGAAGTGTGGCCCAGCAGCACATCTGACTTACAGTGGAAGAAAATTGAGAAGATTCAAAAACGCTTGATCACAAACAAGTTTAAAATTAAAAGTTCAATCCCTTATGATATCATGCTGAGTGAAATGGGGGTTTCTCCTATTGAAGCAATTGCTATGGTGCATCTCATAAGATATCTAAAAACAATTGAGCAAATGGAAGACAGTCGGTGGCCTAAGGTCGTCTTCAATGACATATTGTGCAAAAGAAAGAAGACGTGGATGCGACAAAATATTAAATGGCTTAATGAATGGGATATCCACTTGAACAGGTTCCCTACGAACAGTAAAGAGATAAAAAAAATTGTTATTGATAGCTTCGACAAGCGAACTTGGGATAAAGTGCTCAGGAGAAAGATAGAGTATTATATTGAAGAGTTTAACCCCCCATACAATCATCATCAAAAAGCATACATAGGGGCCAATATATCTTGGAGATCCAAAATGCTTATTGCCCAATTAAGAACCACTTCTCATCAACTCCGTTGTGAAACTGTTTGTTGGAAAAGACCAAAAGAAGCTTGGGAAGAAAGGGTGTGTGTGTTCTGCACCTTCGGAAAAGTGGAAATAGAAAAACATTTCATTTTAGATTGTGAAGCCTTCAAAGACAGTAGGGATAGCTATATAAGTATCTTGGCAGCTAGCTCTTGGAATAACTTATTCAGCGAGGGGACAGTGGAGAAATTGGGGGAGCTCATCATCAAGTTGAACAGGAAAAGGGATGAATTGCAGAAATCAGTGTGTGAGGCAGTTTGTCCCATAGGCTATTGTTAGCCTCGTGAACGTTAAAATATTTTACTTTCTTTCTTTCTTTCTACTCATACTCCTTTTGGTCAAATAGTGTAAATTAGAATCACTCATCTTAAGTTATGAGTCATAGTCTGATTTTAAACTTAAAATTACATGTGATTACAGGAATTTCTTGACAATTACAATTCCTATGTATATTGAATCTCCTCAATTTCAGAAAATTATAGGAATTTTTTGTGTATACAAGAAATCATATAAACATGCTTTAGATTATAGGAATTACACAAATAAGAAGAAATTACAGACACAAGTTAATTTTACTTGGAAATAATTGAACAAAAACACAACACATACCAACACATACGAGGGACCCTCCTGGGATATGTTGCCTAATTAAACTCATAAGACTAAGAACACTCTTAACACTATGAATGGATCATAAATCTCTTTCAATAGTTGTCAAAGATTATGAGTTAAATGGCTCTTCAAGAGTAATATCAAAATCATCCTCTTTTTACATTCCCTAACTTTTGTTTTTATAGATTATTACATAGCAAAATCGAATATGCTCAAAGTATCATTTAGTTTATACATATGTGCAAAAATTGGGATCGGATCTCATATTGAGCATGAAGGAAAGCAAATCCATTATTTTCCTTCATTGTTCCTTGATTTTCTGAGTGATAAAATCGATCCAACCTCCTCCAGCCTCGAATCCCATCTTTTGTTGGTCGTTTGGCATACGTTTGACTAGAAACAACCGCAACAAGAAATATGAGAGAATATGCTTTGAAGAAACACATGTACATCCCATGTCATGCACTTTCTTGGGGAATATGTTCGGAAATCACTTAATTGGGCTCATTTTGCACAAAACCCATGTCACAAAATCCCTTGATTCGTCCTCATCGATCTTAAATTTACATGTAAAGATCGTTGCTTGTTGGATGCTTCCAATTTTGACTGAAATGTTAATCATGAGTTGGAGCTGGCCACATTGGAGCTAGCTACAAATTGGATAGTATAAAATCATGTCAATGGGTCTAGGAACAAAACCCTAATTCTGGAATTTCACTTGGAGTTGTGTAGATATGTAAACCTTGTAAGTCATTTGCTCTTTGATTGTGGGAAATTTCTTGTAAACCATCGTTAGTAAAACCAAGCATAATTCTTCTTAATTTATTAAAAATAAAGGAAATAAATGATAACAAACCACTTTGAGAATATGGAGGTGTATTATGGTATTTTCATGAAGATATATGGTGGGAATGGTGGTAAATGTATGAAATGATGCGACGAAAATGATTGTTTAAATGACAGAAAATATGACAAAATAGTGACCTGACAAGCACTATCGATTTTGCACTCGAGAAAGGATTGTTTTCTTAGATATAGATGCACCGACATAATTTTAATCTAAGGGAATAGAAAACGCATGGAGTGTAATGATAAGAACACACGAGGATATATAGAATTAAATTAATGTATGAAATTTCATATATAAAAAAAGTAAGTATGCTTATTTTGGGATTAATTTAATGGGTTGTTTTAATGTTGTTAGGCATTTGGTTAATTCTCATTGTTCATTTTATGCTCCATTAAGAATAAATCATGTGAAAAAACACCCATATTGTACCTCTCACATTGAGTCTAGTCCCAGTTCTTACATCTATCAATGTTCTTCACACCTCATGTCAGTTTATAGGGAATATGTAAATCCCTAGCCTTGAATGGCTTTGAGCACCTCTGTTGCATAATCATCTCAATGGTCACTAACAAGCACAAATAGATTTGATGTAAGGTTGATGGTTAGAAGTGTTAGTGTTGGAGTGCCTTGTCCCACTGGCAAGGCACAATATGGACATGTCGGACACTCTTGCGCATACACTAGGCACACCACAAACCTCGGCAACTCACATTAATTGGTCATATGAGGAGAGGCATGGAAGGGGACTTGGCGAGGAAAGGAAAAGAGCGCTGTCGCGGGAAACCTTGTCCACATACATGCACTGTGCATGATAGACAAAGTAGCATAGAGAACTTGATTGGATTTTATAGACTTGGGTGTTTGGGCTACATGTGGACCAATGAAGTTGGATGTTCTACACTTGGGGGTTGTGACGGACAGCAAAAGTTCCTTTAGGCATAAGTATTTGTGAAGCGCAATTGTGGGACACACTCATTGGGTGCACATCCACTGGGCACACCTCCGTTAGGCACACATGCATTGGATGCACTTGGACACACTTGGGTGCACTTGGGTGCACTACCAAGTGCATTGGCCACAATTGGGCACATGTGTTGGATGCACCATTAGATGTTGGACATCAAAAAACAAGTCATGAAGGGGGCAGAGGCACTATTCGTCATATTCAAAGTTTGCAATGTGGGCATTTTGGTCCACTTTGGATTAGAAGGGGTTGCGAGTGAAAGACAAGTCTTGTATAAATAGTGGATGCCTCAAAGGTGTTAAGTCTATTGGATTTTCCTTCTTTACAAAGCATTAGTGTTACTAGTGTTATTTTACTTCGTTACCATTAACATATATGTCATGCACTGAGCAGTAGAAACATAAACAAGAGACAGAAAAGAACACAAGAGATTTATCCTAGGAAAATCTTAAATGAGGGAAAAACCACAGCAACCTTTACTTAGATAGATTATGTTCACAAAGCAAGTCCAATCATATAAACCCTAGCACAAGTGATAGCTCAACCGGAATTACCACCACAGCTGCAGCACTAGCAACATACAAAGGTAGTGCACCTCCTCAAGGAGTAGCACACAAGAGAGAGATACCAAAAGATTGAACAAGAATAAATTGTGCAGTTGTAGCTACTGCGTCACCTCCTCCAAACTTGCGCCTTGCTTCTGTGTAGCTGGGAGAGTGTGAGAGAGTGAACAAATGAGCCAAGACGTCCTCTATTTATGGCCACTATACTGGGTCGAATTATTCTTTAGACCTGTGTCTTTTCATTATTACTTTATTCTTATGGGTCGACATCTTTTCTAGGGTATTTCAGTATATGTTCAATGGATCTCTTGCTTCTGGAATATTTTCTGCATCTAAGAAAGGTTATCTAGGAGGAAAAGATCCTCCGGCAACTACCAAAACATCAACACTCCCCCTTATCTAGGGAGGCATCTTTCACGATGTCTTCATCTGGTAGTCCACTGACTACTATGCAATATGCTAGCAGGCACACGATTGCTATAATACCTTCGATATCTTGACTCATCAGGCACGGTCTCTTCTATCAAGCGGTAGCACACACAACTACATCAAGCAATCTAGTAATCTCTATGAAAATTAGATAGTAGCACACATCTACTATAATTTCATCCAATAGATCACAAATGTTTCCAAGTAGTACACAACTATTGTCCAGTGACACTGTCGCTGCTAGTGGAACACATCCACTATAGTAGCACACGACTATTGTCTAAAGTCACACGGCCTTCGCTAGTGCAACACATCCACCGAAGTAGCACACAACTATTGTCTAAAGTCACATAGCCTCCGCCAATGGAACACATCCACCGAAGTAGCACACAACTATTGTCTGAAGTCACACGGCCTCTGTCAGTGGAACACATCCACCGAAGTAGCACACAGCTACTATCCGGAGTCACACAATCTCCACCATAGTCTTACAACTATGCATGTGATGTTTCTTCTCTCGACAGGTCTGACAGTGCATTACCCCCTCAGTCACCTCGCATGACTGATCCAGGGAACCCTTGGCTAGAGGGCTTAGCCAGCATGAGAAGAGCACACCTCCCTCTTAACGAGTGTGGACATTCATAAACACTCCAAGCTTCTACTTGAAGTACTCATACTTCACTCTTTGATAAGGGCTTGGTGAGAATGTATGTTATCTACTCATCTGTGGATATGTATTGGAGTTCCATAGCTCCTCTCTACGCCATGTTCTGGATGTAATGCTATTTGATCTCTATATGCTTAGATCTGTCATGGAATACATGGTTCTTGGTAAGCTTCACGCAACTTTGATTGTCACAATGTATCAAAGTTGGCTCCAATTCTAGATCAAATATCCGAGCTAGCAACTTCTGGAGCCACACTGCTTCACGACTTGCCACGCTTGTTGCGATATACTCTGATTTTGAAGTACTGAGTGCCATTGATGTTTGTTTTCTGCTCAGCCATGAGATCATGCCTGATCCCATTCTGAAGGAGCATCTGGAAGTACTCTTCTGATCCACTGCACTCCCTACCTAGTCAGATTTTGTATATCCCTGCAGCTACACATCTCCACCCGAGACATATCTCAATCCATATCCAATTGTACCATGAAGGTACCTCAACATATTATTTGTTTCCATCCAATGTACTTTTCTAGGTTCAACCATGTGTTGATTCAAGGTATTCACTACAAAGCATATGTCTTACCTAGTGTTAACCAGGTACAACAAGGATCCAATCAATTGTATGTACATCATGGGATCCACCAAATCTGAAGATTTTTCACTCAGGAGCTTTAGATTTAACGTCATGGGTGTGGTCATGGACTTGTAGTCCATCATCCCGAATCTTTGTAGAATCTCAACAGTATGTTTTCCTTGGCTAAGGAAAATCTCATCTGATCTCTGCCACACTTCCAATCCCAATAAGTAATGCATCAAACCTAGATCCTTCATCTCAAACTCTGAAACGAGCTCCCTCTTGCACCCAACTATGAGCTTCTCATCTCCTGTCAAAAACATGGCAACCACATGTAGGATCAATGGGAAACCATTCTCGAGCTCATCAAATAATTGTCTGATCTAGCATATCATGTCTTGGGTGCCTTCTTAGGCCCATACAAATCCTTATTTAATCTACAGACATGAGACTCCTTCTCATGTATCTTGTGGTTTCTCTATGTACACTTCTTCTGGCTACTGGAGCAAGTGTCTCGTCATAATCTTCTCACTCTTGTTGGGAGAAGCCTCAAGCCACAAATCAAGCTTTGTGCATCTCTATGATGCCATCTGTAGCATGCTTGATTATGTAGATCAACTTGGAATTCACTGCTAACTTCACTTCTGGTTTTGGAACCAAGGAAAGAATACATATCCCGATCCTTCTGACTGGATTCCTCCTTTATCACTGAAACAAGGGAATCCTCCCAGGAGGTCTCATATCTCCTCAAACCATCTGAATCTTTGATTTAGTTTCATGTATGTCAATCCTGGAAGACGTCTCTCTCTCACATATGAATCTGAAGAGGAATAATTTCTGAATGAAAGTCTCTAAACAACCAACTCTCTCTAAGATCAGGCTCACTCTAACTCTTCATGCTCCTATGAACTGTCCCGGGGAGGCTGCTCCTCTCTACTAGATTTTGAGGGTTGACTCCCTCTAAACTCTATTTCTTTCTGAGCTAGTACTTGGTGGGGCCGCCTACCTCACCACTGGTGGACCCATCTTCTCCTTCTCGTGATATATCTCATCAATGCCATATATCTATATCCCCCTTTTCATCCTGCAAAGTATCATGGTACCATGTTGGTCTCTTCCTGGTTACTGTAATGATTATGGGTAGGCCCTTTTGGCTTTACTGACTCTTCCTGGTGCACTGAAGAGTGATCAACTGAATTGATCTCCATATGAGATACTATGTGTCTGCAAAGGTATTTATCTTTCCAAAAGGTTCTAACTTCATCCTTCTCTCCTTCATTACATGGATGTGCACAATTCTATGTCTGGATAGTCTGCTCCATGGCTTAACTAGAGACCATCTAAAATGTTGCTTCATGCAATAGTCATTATAGCTCCCTCTCAGAGCTATTACCTATGACCTACCCGGAATAAGAAACAAGAACAACGATATCTCTATGGTAACCTCCATGAAGTTTACAATATAACCTGCCTCAAACAAGGCCAACCAAGAACATCTCGTAGAGGAGATTAATTTATCTTGTAAACAAGTGCATTATTAATGGTAGTCATACCAACAATAATCAAGTATTACTAAGCTAGCAATAACAATGGAAATAATAGAATTCTAAATATTTCTACTCTAGTTACAACACATACTTAAATTGCAACAATATAAGGAATATCAAACATGATATGCAAACTTTGAGTTTAGTTGTTGTTGTTCCCACCTAGGTTGTCTTCTATAGTTTCTTGATCTTGTGCTTGGACAAAAGATCCATTCTCCAACAAACACCCTCAAGATAGTGATTTAGTTTAGACTTATATAAGTACATACCTCCGATAGCAGCGGAAAACAACGGAAGGCAACGACAATTCCTAAAACATCAAAGTGCTCCAACTTGCAATCTGAAGATAGCTAGAGATGCGCTAGGGTAAGGCACACTAGGACAAACAAAACTTTGTCTAATACTTCACAGAAAATTTCACTGCAAATGGAATGATTAGGGTTTCAGAGGGTGCGTCAGGGTAGGGTGTACTGCTCTATGAAAGAATTATCCCCAACGTCCTTGGGACAGTGCTCAACAAGGTTCTCAAAGTATTGCAGTTGCAAGGTGTCGTTGTAGCGATCTTCCTTCCAGTGGTCAAATTGTTCTGAAGGTAACCAGCTCTGATACCATGTTGGATTTTCCTTATTTACAGAGAATTAGTGTTACTAGTGTTCTTTTACTTCATTACCATTAACATATATATCATGTACTGAGTATTAGCAACATAAACAAGAGACAGAAAAGAACACAAGAGACTTATCCTGGGAAAACCCCAAATGGGGGAAAAAACCCAACAACCTTTACTTACATAGATTCCATTCACAAAGAAAGTCCAATCAGATAAACCTTAGCACAAGTGATAGCTCGACCAGAAATACCACCACAGTTGCAACAACAACAACATACAAAGGTAGTGCACCTCCTCAACGAGTAGCGCACAAGAGAGAGATACCAAAAGACTGAACAAGAATAAACTGTGTAGTTGTAGCTACTGTGTCACCTCCTCCAAACTTGGGCCTTGCTTCTGTGTAACTGGGAGAGTGTGAGTGAGTGAACAAATGAGCCAAGACATCCTTTATTTATAGTCTTTATGACCACTAGACTGGGTTGACTTCTTCTTTGGACATGTGTCTTTTCATTATTACTTTATTCTTCTAGGCCGACTTCTCTTCTATGGTATTTCAATATATGTTTAATAGATCTCTTGCTTCCGAAATCTTCTCTGCATCTAAGAAAGGTTATCTATAAGGGAAACATCCTCCCATAGCTACCAAAACATCAACAAAGGCATCAAGGATTCATTCATCATCATTTCCAAGAGTGTAAAGGAGCTTTGTGATTGTGTTAAGTTCAAGGTTAGGCACAGTATCATGAATTGCATTGACTAAGTGAGAATAAGAAGAAGACAAGACTTGTAGGAGGAAAGCATGTCATTGCTTCAGGGGCTGGATTGTGCAAGTTTGTCATTCAATAGGTAGAAGGCAATATTGTCATAGATTCCTTATATGTATGTAATAGAGTTGCAAGCATAGGGTTGCAACTCCCTTGTTGTATATATGTAACATTCTTCATTTAAATAAAGTTAAGGCACATGTCTTAGGTGTCGCCTATACATATGTGTTGTGGATTCTTTATTATTCTTAGATGTTATTGTTCATTGCTTTGTTATGTGTTGGATAAGTATCAAAATATTTCCTAAGTGTTAAAGTATTGTTGAGATGTTTTAAAGGTCGTGATTGGACATGTGCCTATTGTTGATTGAAATTGGTTGAGTAGGACTTAGTTACAATTGACAGATTATAGCTCAAGGTAAAGTTATGGGAAAACCTTAAGTGAAAAGGTATAGTCTAGTTATAGTAAGCGCAGAGCATCCAAGCCCCTATGGCCGAGGCAAGGCACTACCACATGACCTCAAATGCCAAAACAAACTTGGAAGAAAAACATGTTCACAAAGAAAATTTGAGTACATTGTAGGTTTGTAATAGGTGGTATCAAATCATACTCTTCACCACTTTTTGAAGGAAAGGTGGTATTAAAGTTGATTTTTAGATAGTTTTGGTGCTTTTCACCACTGACACTACCGTGACAAGTGATATCAAAGCATATTCTTCACCACTTTATGAAGGAAAGGTGGTTTCAGAGCTAACTTGGGCGCTCTTCACCACATTTAAAAAGGAACAATTGAATGGAGGGAATTGATTTGTTTTCAAAATTGTGTGGGTACTCTTCACCATGTCTTGACAAGCTTGGATAGAAAAAAATATTATGGAACAAGTTTGGCAAGTGAACACATGATGACTTGGAGACTGAATGGAGTAGGTTCTTTACCTTGGTGCAATAGGTATCCAAGCAAGTTGTTCACACAAAATCGTAAATTGTTTGTTGTTTTCAAGTAGCAATATTGAAGAATGAAGTTGCAGTCACTTTGAAAAGTGACTATGTTCGAAAGAAGACCGATGGCATATTCAAAGGGTGAATAAATCCCCTTTGACTTGCCTCATGAAGAATATGACAAGGATCATGTAAGAAGGTTTACAGAGATAGAGTAAAGATTCCTCACTTTGGAGAAATCGATGGATTAGTTAGTTGAAGCCATCTGAAGTCAGTCATGAAAGGTGGAAAGAAATCACCATCAGGGCCCAGTATTTGGAACGA
The DNA here is from genome assembly GCA_032191745.1 of Picea mariana. Lineage (NCBI taxonomy): Eukaryota > Viridiplantae > Streptophyta > Pinopsida > Pinales > Pinaceae > Picea > Picea mariana. The sequence continues at coordinate 17,388 of JASDQU010014989.1, forward strand.
AAGATAGCTTAAATTAGTCAAATATTTGCTAAGGACAATTCGATAGTGGAGTATGGGTAGAGGATTGTTGCATATGTTGGATCTGACCTTGGTAACCACCTACCACCCTCCTTTCACTGTTAAAATCCACAAATGGCTCGCTACTTAGAAGCAGGGAGTGGAAGTTAGGGAAGATTCAGTAGAGGTGTCCATATTAGTAAAAGGTTGATAGAGGAAGAGTCATTTTGTCATAACGATGAAATGTGTGATGGTAGGAGGCCATCCTCTTCTCCACATTGATGTCAGCTTAGGAAATTTGTTGTTCAAGAAGTAGGATAATGGGTAAGAAAGTGTTAGTACATAAGTGCTTTCAAGAAATTATTAAGTTGCAGAAGGCGACTAGATAGACTTGAGGAAGAGGTGAAGACCTTTCCATGTGCAACCATGATGACAGTGCCAAAGCAGAGGATGGAGATAATGAAGGAGTTGACTAAGAAATGTGTGCATTCAACCTAGATGGTTCAAGCAGGAAAACAAACAAAGTCAACAAGGAACATGGTTTCAATTCTTTGTATATGGGGACCTAAACCAAGGTAGAGCACTACTTGTGCAATTTGAGGATGATGTAACACCCAATTTTCCCCCATCAATGTAATTATTCTAGGAACTCATGTATTGTAATTTATGAAGCATGCAATTATGTTTATGTTAATGAAAACACGAGACATCTGACTGGGAAGGAATCCTTGAGTATTTTCCATGATACCACAAGTGGGATTGATGAGGTGGAACTGGGAAGTTTCAACAAGAAAAATAGAAAGCTTTCTCAAAAATCTAGCCGACACCTGCATGAATTGAATACACTACCTGCCCAATATACCTGGGGAGCATTAACCCAGCCAAAAGGACACCCAAGAGTGCCCTTTCAAATTTGGGAGCATGACATTAAGGACTTGCTTTTAACAGAAGTCATCAGGGATCCTGAGGACAAGGAGGAAGAAAAGGGAAAAGGTGGAAAAACAACGCAGATGGATGAGAAACAAGGGGATGTGCAAGAGAGAGAACATCGGTAGTCTATGAAGCAGAAGAGAACTAGCGCATGGATACGCAAAGACTGGACTCACACAAAGGAAGAGAGAATAACCATGTACAAAAGTGAGTTGTAGGCTCACAAACAGATAGTGCAATGAGCAAAGGAACTCACGTGCACAACTATGAGCAGCAGAGGAGATCTAGGAATTTTTTTTGAAGAAAATTGAAATATTTCCCAAGAATTTAGTGGTCGCCCCAGAACAGAGATAACCCATATTCGGACTGGAGCAACAGAGGACCGTGACTTGGTTCCTATTGGAAAGAAACTGGCACTAGTAAGGGGAGGTCATCGATGGACTATGTAGTAGTGAAGGGGCTCCCTTGTGTAGAGGAAATCCAGTTGATAGGGTTTATGATAAACTCGTGGAGGTCATGATCTCAGTAGGAAGAGGGAAACTTTTGTTGTTCTAGTGGAGTGAAGGAGAGTAACCTTCCTAAACCATTTCTTGACTTGGAAATCAACTGAGATATTCCCTTGGTGGTATCATGGCCTAGTACGGGGGTGGAATGTTGTAGAAAATCGCAGTGCAACATAGCCTACGGTTGGGTGCAAAGGAATTTTCCCTCGGTAAGTTGGTTGGTTGGAATCATTATTGAACGGATAAGTGTTTTTGCTTGTCATGTCTATTGAATGCTTAATAATGGTTATAGACTGCTTTATGTTCATGTTGAAGATCTAGCTAACTGAATGAATGTTGAATTCCTAAGTTAAATGGAATAAAAGAATCTTCATAATTACCAATATTGTCAATTGTGAATGAATGAATGAGGAAGGTCGGTATATGTTAGTATTACTATAATTTTCCCTACCCCTTGAATGCAAAGTTTGCAAGATATAAAATTTTCATTTGGGTGTTTGGGCAGAGTGTTCCTGGTTGCTGGGGAATTGGTCTGGTAGCTTGAGGGAAGTGAGTTAAATCCATGTGGAAATGAACGTTGGACCGTTAATTCTTGGAAAATTCTTTAACCATGTTGATAACCCTTATTTGAACCTAGAGGAACAACAATCGTCGATTTGGCGGAAGAAGTAGATCCTAACCATTGATCGGAGGTATGGACCTTAGGAGAAAGCCTATCAGAAGGCGGGGTCATCGGTAAATCCCAAGGTGCGAAGTCACAAGGGAATTTTGATGGGAAGGTCTTCAGTAACTGTGAACCATTGATCTATCAAAGGTCAAGCCGATGAGATCTGGGTCGTTGATGCCTGAGTGTTAAGATGACAATTCTATCAAGAAACTAGGGATCAAAAAGGTCTCGAAGTGTGCCTAGGAGAGGATTTTGATGGAGGAAACTAAATTCCAAGAGCTCGAGGAAGAGAGGACCATAGATCTATTGGTGAGGGTGTTGATGCGTTTATAGTCGTTGGATATGGAATGATCCATTATGAGGAATAAAACTTAGACGAGGATTGGTGCTGGTAAAAACCGTGTAGTTGTGGGGTTCTGAGTGATCCCTGACTGTTAGAGGTGATAATTTGAGGACCATTACATTTTTTGTATAACTTCCATCAAAGAGGCTTGATCGTGCAGTCTCGTGATCACTTGGAGTAGGTGCATTTTGATGGTTGAAGATCTCGAGTGGATAGGAACCATCGATTTGTGGAAAGGGCGTTCTGATATAACCCTAGTCGTAGATTTGTTGAATACCCCACCCACCAATGTGTCACTTGGAGGATGGGAGAGGCACTAGCCGTAGCGTAGCACAAGGTGTATATTTAATTGAGGCTGTCAATTTTTGTTGACTGAAGACCGTTGGAGCTATCAGAACATTTCCATCGGAGATGTTTGATTGGGATCGAAAGGTGGGCAGCGTAACCTACCTCCCCGATGGGTAGATAATTTGACTTATTGTCGACCATCGATGTGGATGTGTGGGGTAAATCACAGTCATCTAATCAAGGATGTTTGCTACCTTGGTCCCTATATTAGCATTATGGTGCAGAACTGTCGAGAAGTTGGGTGTTGAGCAAGAAGGTCTGATGCAATCAGATCTTGTGATAAGAGAAGTCCTCGTGTATGTCATAATGGCTAGATGATCCAGGAGGATTTGGATCGCTAAAAATTTGATCATCTCAAATGTTAATGAAAATGAATTAATTGTATAGAGCTTGACGAGAGCTTTCCAACGACACGTGAATCGCCTTAAATTGATGTTGTATGAGGAAGTTATGGCTTTTTGAAATTTCAACAAAACATGGGAAAGCCCACATGCTTCCACATGTACATCCGTACATCTGACAGGGCACAGGGTGACATCAGTGGCAGCATGAGAGGTTGACACATGTCACTCAGTTTTGGCATTTTCAGCACCCAGTTGGACCAGTAAAAAGTTGCCACGTGGCATTCGTACAGTCCATGTGGCACCATTGAAAGGGTTCCACATGGAAATATGTATAGTGACTGGGAAATCCAATTAGCAGGTTCATGTGGTGTACAAAAGGTGACGTGGCCCAATCCAGGAGTGCCACGTATCAAGTGTGCAAAGTTGGCGGTGACGGCCAATGAGAGGCTGCCATGTGAACCAACCAGGTGGTGCCATGTGGCACCTTCGAGAAACCTATATATATGTATATATCTATTGTTGTAACAAATAGAAAGTGGAGGGTTCGTGGGGTTTCAGCGACCTCCCTGCCAACAATTTAATGGCCCTAGCAACATGCCACAAGGCACGATTGGTTATGAAAATAAAGAAAATTTCATTTAAATTTGATCTAAGATTCTTGTTCGATGGTTGGGAGGCATGTGCCCTATTTAAACTTGGCGACTGACCCAATGCAGAACATAGATTGGCATGCAAAATAAGAGAGTGGGTTTGCATTGGAATGCGTGCAAGGAGATATTGTATATTTTGTGCTTGCATCGTTTTGTGTGCCATAGAGTTCCTTGAGAGAAGTATAGAGTGTTTATACTCATTTTTCTCAGTTTTCCGAGAGGAGTATGATGGTGATGTTGGTTCTGTGCTAAAGTGTTGTGTATTAAAGTCTTATTTATGTTTTCCATGTATGAGAGCCATAGTCTTGTTTTGTGTGCAAAAGGGGTTCTTTGGGCACATGTTTAGAACATAGTCAAGTTTATACTCATGCTTCACATAATTTTGAGAGGAATTCAATGGTAACCTTTGTTTCTTGGTTTGAGCACCAGAATTGAAGGGTGTCTTCAAATTTTCCATTGTAAGTCATCAGTGTATCAAGCATTCGAGCCTTAATAGAGCGGTCTCACTGTTTGGAAGCGAACCCAGAGACATAGTCCAAGATGGGTAAACTTTGTTATCAAACTATGTAATGAGCCTTGTTATTTGTTGTCTCTATTTCTCTCTATTTCGACATTCTTATTTCCGCAATTTATATTTATCAATTAATGAACTTTATGGATAAGTAAGTGTTTTCACATGATATTTTGCAAGTAGTCATAAAGATCTTTATTTCTCGAATCTGGTCGGATGTTTGGTGTCTGCTTAAGACCTAACTGACATCTAAGGATTTTCAGATCAAGTTGATATCAGAGTTGGTTTGACGTGTATTTGCAAGTGAATGCTTATGAGGTCCAAACTCAAGCTTGGTGAAGGATCATTTGAAGAATACATTCTTGAGATTGATTCGAGGTGTGCATTTCAAAATCAATAAATGGCTTCAACAAAAGATGGGGATTCTTCTAATCCAAATCCTTTTGGTACCGAAGACGCATTATTTTCTGCGATCATGGCAATGAAGGCTATGGTAGAAGAAATGTACAAGGATCGAAAGAAGGCTAAGGGAGAAAGTACATCAGTAAAAACTGAAGTGGTTAAAGAAGAAGAAGAAGAAGGTGAAGAACCTCCAGAGTCTCCTTCATCCCCATCATCATCATCATCGTCGTCGTCATATTCCAATGAAAGTGAACATTCTTCTCATAAGAGGAAAAATCATTCTAAGAATTCTTCTCGTTCTCATGATTTGTCTTTGTTAAAGCTAGAAGTAAAGTTTGATTTGCCTACTTATAATGGAGAGTTCAATGCAGAGAAGTTGGATAATTGGGTCAAACAAATTGAAGTATATTGCAGGGTACATAAAATCATACAGGACACAGCAAGGATACAGTTGGCTTCTCTACGCTTGAGCGACACAGCTTTGACATGGTGGGAGAGTCGGACACAAGTTGATTTTATTCAACATAGTAAAATAATTTCTTCTTGGATTGAATTTACTATTGCATTAAGAAATCAATTTTATCCATTAGCGTATATGAAAACATCAATGATTGCTTGGCAACATTTAAGACAAGCAAAAGGGGAAAATGTTCAATCTTATACCCAAGAATTTAAGAGGAAGGCATTGTCTTTGGGAATTCCATTACATACTCCTGAAACTCTTATAAAGTATATTGGTGGTTTGCATTCTTATCTTCGACATACTATATTGATGTTTAATCCTACTAATATTGATAAAGTGTCAGTACAAGCTACTCATCTTGAAGCTAGCAAAGGAAAACATGTTGTTGAGGATGTGTCAAGGGAGCCAAATGAATTTGAGGAGTAGTCGATGGAAAAAGGGAAGAGAAAGAAGACAACTACAGTGAAGAAGGATGAAGAGAAGAAGCCTAAATGCTCTCACTACGAGAAGAAAGGACATGATGAGAAGCATTGTTGGAAGTTGCATCTATAATTGAAGCCAAAGTGGGCTTAGCATAGGAAGGGTAAAAAGAAGATCGTGACCATAGTTCAGGATCTTGGATCATATTTTGAGGATGAAACTAAGGTTACAACTATGGGAATCAAAGGTTAACCTTTTGTAGCTAGTTTCAGTTCATTTGCTTCTTCTGCAAAGTATAAAGTAATCCCTAAAGGAAGGAAAAGAAACAACCTATTTCATTTATGTGTTATCTCAAAATACACTAAGATCGATACACTTGTTGATAGTGGCTCACAAGTAAATCTTATTTCAGAGCAAGTTGTTAATAATTTGGGATTGAAGACTAAGCTTCATCCGAGACCATATCCTTTGGTTGGATTTGTGATCATGCTCATATATATGTAACTAAGCAATGTAAGTTATCGTTTTCAATCACATCCAATTTCATTGATGAGGTAGAGTTAGATGTTGTTCCACTAGACATTTGCAGGATGGTTTTGGGGAGTCCATAATTGTAGGACAGTAAGGCCATTTTCTACAAGGAACAAAACAAGTATCATATTTTCAAGGATGTGATTAAGTTCATCATGAGATATCATTAGATGAAGACTAATTTGACTATTGTCACTACAAGGCACGTGAAAATGCTAGTTAATACTGGTATCCAGGATCTAGGTTTACAGCCTACGGTTGAAAGTAAAACAGGTCCTTTGGTTGATGTTGTTCCTGTTAAGAAGGAAAAATATGTTGATGGTTCATTCTCTTTCCCATCTGTATATTCAGTTTTGTTCTTCACTTTATTACTAATCAATGGAGTATATTTAGTAGCTACAACAATGAATGGAAGAGTTTGTGAATTTAAGGGAATGGTTAACTTGGTCAACAATGTTGTTTCATTGTTTGTTATTATTGTTGTGATGAGTCAAGTGCTCACTATCCAAGCAGGAAAGATGGATGATATTGGACAAGTGAGGTAGAAGTACCCTCACTTCATTTTTGAATGATCCATATTTTTGGAGGTCCAAAAGTTCTTCAATGGCGAGGTGTGATCCAGGAGGAACTGTAATGCTCAAAAATTGGCCATCTCAAATGCTAATGAAAATCAATTCATTTCGTAGATCTCGACGAGAGATTTCCAACAGTATGTGAATCACCTCAAACTGTTATTGGATAAATCGGTAGGTGTGGACACTAATAAATCTCCCTAGATCCACCTGGATCTAGAACAAAACAGGACACGACACGACTCTTTCCCTAAGTTGCAATCATTGAATCTACTACTAAGGAGGAATGAGTGACATACCTTTATATCGCTTCCTTAGATCTCTGTTGTTTCCGCTTCGCTCCGGTGCTCTTGTGAAATCAGGTCCAAGACAACACAAACCAACCAAAGTGAAGATAGCAAAGTATATTCAATGTCAACCTATGCATATGATCAAGGAGTTACGCAATAAAATAAGAGTGATTTTATGGGAAAGGGACATGTCGTTGTATTATATTAAATGAAAGTAGAAGATACAACCAGATCGCCTTGATATCGCAAGCTTCCTTTCAGTGACCCTTAGTTCCAACACACACACTTGCTTTACACTTGCATGAAGAAGATCCAATACAACTTGATAGACCAAATAGAGTCTTCAAGCTTCTATCCAAGCAAATTCCTTCACACAATTATTTCACCAATTCTTCATTCAATCTTGCTTAACCTTTTCCATGAGAAACTTTGCAATATATAGGAGAAGGAGAGATGGTTAAATGGATGAGGATGATACCACTAAATCTGAGAAGTCAGTAGGATGCCAACCATGCGAATTCCAACTCATTTTCTAGAAGATTCCCTTCTAGAACCTTCGTGACTTCTTCTCTTTTCCAAGCTTTGAAACAGGTTCGCACCCTACCTATAGAGCAGACTGTGAACAGTTCGCACCCTAAGTTTGGGTTGCCTGTGAGAATGGAGGATTTTCGCACCCTGTAATATAGGCAGCCTGCGAACTCATCTTAAAAATGTGTTTTTTGGAAGGAGACAGCAGTCACTTTTCTCAAGCAAAAAGTCCTTGTGGAGCCTGAATACATCACTTATAGAGACACCACCAGAGTGACCAAAATCATGTGTAACAGAATGCCCCCCAAAGTATGAGGCCCGAACTTGTGACAGCCAAAATACTTTGTAAAATGCGTGTGTGTGTCAAAAACAAGGAGGACACTTAATCAGAAACCTGTAAACAACCAAGCATCTACATAATATAATACCATTTTTGAGGTAGGCATTCTGATGCTCAGATCACAAATGAATTGAATCATAAACGTAGGTCATGGCCACCAATCATACACCATGGATCCACGCCTTCAAAATTCTACATAGCCACCAGGAATACACTGTGGATCTATGTGAGAAGACTTGAATTAAGATGACATAGCCACGTGACATACAAAGTGGATCTATGTACCGATAAAAATTATACATACTCCATCGCAGCCTGGATCAAAAAAGATGAGACCCGGGGTCTTCAATCCCGTTACCTGAAAGTACGAATCTAGCCATGTGATTACATGTGTCGAAGTCGAACATGGTAGAAACCACTTGATTACCGGTCATTGATGAAAATCGTTAACAAGGGCAAGGGAGATCACCATTGATGTCAATGAATCCCAAGGTACCAAAGTACAATCCGAACGAATGTGAATGAATGAGCTGAAGTCGAGCACTCGGCGAAATCTCTCAATCAGGGATCAATGATGTGAAACCCCTATCGAAAGCGAAGAGACCTGCCATTAAGACATGCAGGTTCCAAGGTACTAAATGATTTCTAAGTCTCATTTCTGGATAATGAGTTGGAGTCGATGGAACAAGACTCATCACAGGAGGGCCTTGATGTATCCCCCATCAATGACACGAAATAAGTAATAGAGTTTTAGGGTGAAACAAAGTATGAATATAGGTTGAAACGGACACAGGGAAGGCCGACAGAGTAAGAATGGACAATCGCAGATGGCCGACTCAATAGAGGGTTCGTGTGAACTTCTCTTGAACATATGAACGACACGACCAAGGACTTGGCAGCACTGACCCAAAGATGACCCAAGATATGACCTTGTAGCAAGTCGAACGAGAGACAAATGGATTTCCCAACCCGGATTCAAAATGATGAATAGGGGGTGTCATGTTCAAGAGCGATGCTTACTGCCATTAATATGCATATGAAAACACATCCCTTTCCCAAAATTTCCCCCACCATTTATGGCGAGTACCTCTTTGTTTTTACACAAGCTTGAGGAGGATAACATATTCTTGTCGATGTAAGCTCATCCTTCACATGAGTCCCTCGGAGTATGTTTAACGAACCCTAGGAAGGAGTGGTTCGGTCCCATTGCGGGTCTTTCAATGTTTGTTTAACGAGACCAAGGATAGAAAACTCAGGGGTTTTTCATGTTTTGAGAGTCTGAAAAACACTTAAAGAGAACTCTTTGAGTTCCTTTTTCGCAAAAGAGTTCGATGAGACCGAAAAAGTGATAAACTATCGCCCGTCGAATGTTTTTTCAAATACTTTAACGAGTGTGAAAAGAACAAGATCGCTCAACCAACTTTTCATTTTTATGGAGCGTGAAAAGAGCTTAAAGGATACTCCTTAACATTCGTTGTTTTCATGTTACCATGACGAGTAAAAAAAGACAAGAAAAAGTATACTCGGTTATGTTCTCATATATTTTCGAGCGCGAGAACGAACAAAGACTAAGCTCGAGGTTTTTTTCTAAAAAACCCTAAAAAGTAATCGTACATGCGACAAAAGAAAAAACACCTGTACCCCCTCGTTCGGACTTCGAAGTCGCGATATCTGTGAAAAAACACACTCACAAGGCTATTAGGGTATTAGGTTTTATGGACAAAGTAATAAAAATAATACAAAAAATCAACAAAAATAGTAAAAAGTGAATAAATATGGGTAAAAAGGGTTTTTTACCATTTCATTGTGATTTTGCCAAAAACTTGTCCAACATTCCTCATTTTCCCCCAAATTTCATTGCTCGATTGTGGGAGGCACAAGCGATCATTCGGTGAACTGTCTTAGCCAACAAGGTAATCTCTTGATTCTCTAACTTTTCCATGGTTTATTTTTAGTTTTTATTGGCAATTTTTTGGGTTTTGAGTCCATTTTAGGGTCGGAACCTGCGCCCAAGCATTCCCACAGGTGGGCCATGTGGGACCTGAGAGAATCTCGCACTGTGCAAAACACTCACCTGTGGGGGCCGAAAAATGAATTTTGAAGTAAAGTTTTGCTCAATAAAAATTATGCAAGAGTCTAAAACAAGTTGTTGACTTCCCTCTCATGGCCCTTTTGCAGGTGTTTGACCATCACAATGTTGGAATGGAGAGAAAGGGAACATGAGGAGGATGATTTTATTGTCGGGAATGACCCGGGTACAGTCGCTGCCCTCCGGGACTGTGGGCTATTGAAATTCTTCAGGATTCCGGGCATGAGAGCCCAACTCAGGTTGTTGGAATACCTGGTCCACATGTGGGACGTGGACCAGCAGTTATTTCACGTGGGAGTCCATACGTTGACCCTAGATATCGAGGATATCTATTTTCTAACAGGGTTTTTACGGCGTGGATACCATGCTACTTTGACCGGAGGCAAAGGCGGCAGGCTCCCCATGAGTGAGTATTGTCGCCAGTATTGTGTTCCCGAGGCAGAGGGGAGCAAGGGTAAGGTTGTCAATTTGGGGGTCCAAGATTTGACCCTATGGACCATCTTGTTCACTATTACATGCATGGCTGGAAGCGCAGCTCAACACATGGCTCTCCAGAGCTATTTCCAATACGCCATAGAGTGCACAGAGCCTTGGGTCTTCAACTGGTCGTATGCAGTTCTTCGCAGTATGAAGAGACAATTGACGAAGTGCAGAAAGGGTGACTTGAAGCAGTTTGGGTACGGATCACTTTTGGTGTCATTCTTCCTCAAGAGGGTCTTACTGCTGCGACTACAGGTTGATTGGGATTTACCAGCCCTGCAGGATCCAAGGATGTTGAGGTGGTGCAACCTCATGGCTCGACATGTAGCAGGGCCCATAATCAAGTATAATGATTCATTTTTCAACTGGTTGAGGCCCCAGATGATAATGATTGACGACTACGCATATGATGGTTTGTATTTTCGAGGGGATCCGGATTTGGCCCTACCTAAGGATGCTCAGTGGGGTGACTTAGGTAATAAGTACACATTTTGTTCTTTTTAAATGTTTTTGTAAATTTTATCATATGAAATGTTTTTATGTTTATCCAAGAACTAACCAAAAAATCTCTTTTTGATGACATAGATGTGGAGCCATATTGACCTCCAGGAACATCTCCTATTCAAAGGCAAGGAGAAGAGACTCCAGTGGCGAGATGGGATGCTGAAGACTACGAGGCAGTGGAGCAGAACTTGGAGGGGTTGACCGTGGACGTCCCGGATATTACTATTGGGGAGATTCTGAGACGTTCCCAACGCCATACTGTGAGCGTGTCCGAGTCTCTCAGTCGACTGCTTCGTAGGGTAGCCCGAGAAGTTGTGTGTTATCACGAGTGTCATCCATGATGCTATTTTGTAGAAGCTATGGTCTTCGTATTTTGAGATTTTGATCTTTGGACAGAAACTTTTTGTAAAAAATTTTGATCGTTATATACATATATACGGCTTCTACCGGCTTATTTTGTGTTGTGTTATACATGTGATGTGTGATTGGTTTATAAATGTCCCAAATGTTTGTCTAACACATAGTTAGCTAATGCATCAGTCAATGTATTTAGACATCTAGGAATGTGTTGATACTCAATATAATCAAAAAAACGTTCCAAGAGGCGAATTCGTAAATATACTCGTAATAAAGTAGGACTTCGGATAGCATAGATGTTACTTAACTGTAGTACTACTAGCTATGAATCGAGTCGTATAACTAGGTGGCGGATACCAAGCGAAATAGAATCAATCAACAATTTGATGACGGCTCTATATTATGCAATATTATTGGTCGCAAGACCGAGGCACACACCTTGTAGACTGATAAGTTCGCTTGTAGGGGCGTAAATTGCCCATGCAGAAGAAGCAAGGTTTTGAGTACTGCGGCTAGCGCCATCGGTGAAGCCAATGTGGGGTGACGAAGACTCTGACATCTGGAAACCAATCACAATGCAATATAAGTGGTCGAGGGCAGAGACCAAATAAAAAAATATCACACAAAAAGTATGATACAATAAAATACAAGCACTCATGCACAGGTGATCTTAAGCATAGTACTTCTTTAAGTACAACCCATTTATGGGTTCACTCAAAGGGATACCATCGTAGTCCACTAACTCATAGGCTCCTTTCTCCAAAACTCGTCTGACGATATAAGTCCCTCGCCACATAGCTTCAAATTTTTTGGCTCCTAGCATATCCTGATCTTGTTTGTAAAGAAGAACCAGATCACCTTCAGAGAAAACGCGTGGCTTGAAATGTTTGTCATATTGGGCTTTGACGCGTTTCTTCTGGGCTTCTATAACTAGGGTGGCATCATGACGGGTTTTGTCTAATTGCATGAGATACAACAAACGTTCTTCTTCGGCAGAAGTGTTTGGGAAGAGTTTGACGGCTAGTTTTAGGGAGGGTATCTCACTTTCAATCGACGAGATGGCTTCTAGACCATAGACTAACTGGAATGGTGTAAACCTGGTAACAGAATTAACGAATGTCCGGTAAGCCCACAATGCTAAAAACAACATCGTATGCCAACTCATTTTGTGAATCCCTATCATTCGTCGAAGCATGGTAATGAGGATTTTGTTTATTGCTTCAACTTGGCCGTTGGCGTGTGGGTAATAGGGAGTTGAGTTTTCATGGCGAAGACCCAACTTTTCAGTGAGTTTGGACATCATGAAGTTTCTAAAGTGGCTACCGTGGTCAGTAACGATAGCTTGAGGAACACCAAACCAAGAAATGATGTGATTGAATATAAATAATGTTGCAGTCCTTCCGGTATTGTCGAATGTTGGCATCGCCTTGGCCCATTTCGTAAAATAATCTACGGCTACAATAATGTAACCATGCCCCCCGGCCAAGTGAGGGTGACATGTCATGAAATCGATACCCCATTTCGCAAAAGAACCAACGAATACCACAGGGTGTAGCGGAGCAGGGTGTGATCATATTTTATTGTTGTAGGTTTGGCAAGCATGGCATTTTTGGACGGCAATTATACAATCGTTGAATAAAGAAGGCCAAAAATACCCTGCTCATAAGATCTTCTGGGCAGTATTATACCTAGACATGTGACCACCACAGGCTCCAGAATGGAAGTCATTTAGGGCTTTCTCGGCTTCCTCAAATGTGAGGCAGCGTCGAAAAACAGAGTCAATCCCATGACGATAAAGAGTATCACCGAGGATAATATACTGACGGGCTTGGTAGCGTATTCGACGGTGGTCAATGCTACACAAATTGGGCTGAAAAGTATGGGTCTAGAGATATATGATGATATCTCCATACCAAAGGTCATCAGAACTAATCAGGAAAAGAGATTCATCGGGTAATGAATCTACTGCTACATTTTCCATCTCAGAGCAGGGAATGTCGCATATCAACTCGGCAAACACCAAGGATTTTTTGGACTTAGCGCGTTCAAATTCTAGATCAAAGTCCTGGAGTATTACGATCCATTTGGAGTATTTTCCCCCTAGCAATTGGCATGTAAGAATGTGCTGCATAGGGTTCCAGTTAGAAATTACCGTAGTCTTGCGAGAAAGGATATAGTGCCGGAAACGTTGAACAGCTTGGACGGCTACCAAGGCCATTTTTTCTACATGTAAATACTTGGTTTCGGTAGTCGTGAGACTTCGACTCAAGTAATAGATGACATATTCGTCATGAGAATCATCCTCCTGGATGAGAACCATAGCGATGGTATAGTCCGAGGCTGGGAGGTAAAGGGAATAATCCCAATTGTAATCAGGTGGGAAGAGTAGTGGGGTACGTGTCAAAGACAGTTTCAAAGCTTCGAAAGCTTTGTTGGTAGTGGTATCCCATATGAACTCAAAACCTTTCTTGAGCAGTCGCGTAAATCTGGAGTTAGCTCAGCATAGTTTGGGATGAAACAATGGAGAAAGTTTTCCTTCCCTTGCAAACTTTGTAACTGGCGAAGTGAGGAAGGAGGAGGAAGATTGAGATTCGCCTCGACCTTCAAAGGATCTACCTGGATCCCTTGACGTGAATCAATAAATCCCAGAAGTCAGTCGGATTCTATGCAAAAAACACATTTGTGGGGATTCAAGCGTATATGGTAAAATCAACATCGAAGGAAAATGGCGTAGAGGTGTATTGGATGATCTACACAGTGCATGGAATGAGCGGGTAAGTCATCTAGATATGGTTGCACGATGTGCTTTATATCGTGAAAGGCATAAGACATAGCACATTGAAAAGTTGCGTCAGCATTCTTTAAACCGAATGGAAGTTTCCGGTAGGCGAAAGTGCCCCAAGGACAAATAAAAGTTGTCTTATGTTGGTCCGCAAGACTGATATTGATTTAATTATATCCGGAGAAACCATCCATCAGAGAGAAGATTTCACTTCCAGCACAATCGTCGACGATCTGGTCAACGAAGGGGGTAGTAAAGTTGTCTTTAGGACAAGCTTTGTTAATGTCCCTATAATCAACGCACACGCGGATTGTGCCTTGTTTCTTCTCAATCGGAACAAGATTGGAAACCCATTCAGTTAGAGCCACAGGGTAAATAAAGCCAGCTTTGAGAAGTTTCTCAACTTCAAGCTTGATAGCGGCTGCTTTACGTGGGTGGACTGGACGAAGTCATTGCCGGATGGGTTTAGCGCCCGGGTATGTCTTAATCACATGTGCCACGATGTCGGGGTCAATCCCCAGAATTTATTCATAGCTCCATGCGAAGACATCATGAAATTCTTGGAAAAGAGAGTTGTAGGTGACAACTTCATCATGGGAACACAAAGCTCCAATATGCACATTTTCGACAACTCCAGGTTTTATGGATATGTCGAGGGGGATGGTGGGTGAGATATTACTTAAGTTACCTTCGTAGAACAAGTTGTGTGTAGACTCGGGAACAGTATAAATGATGACAACGGTCGACGGGGTTGAGAGTCGTTGGTAACCCTCGATGGTGCATTGTTCCAGAAAGAGGATGGAACGATGATGTCCATCGTCCCAAGGGGTATCTTCTACGAACATAACAGACATAATCATCTCATCTGTAGGAAAAATGACGCGGAATGGATCCAGAGATAAATCACCAGAGACAATAACTTGTATTTGGAATGCGTGTTGAGGGGGTAACCTTGGAATGTGATCTTCCAAGTCAAAAATCATTAAATTTGTATCCGTAGGGTCGATTCCACCAATAGCTTTCAACAGTGTCTTCCATTGTATAGGACAACTTTGAAGGACTTGGAGAGCTGACATCACGGACAGTGCTTGGTCCAGATCTTCAACAATACTGTAGTTCTGGGTAGGACGTGCACAGGGATTGAAAGCTTATTTTCGAACAACACCCTTTGGAGGAGGGCGAAGGACTGTATCTAGTCTCAGTCGTTCAATATGAAGAGGATCGTTGGTAGGTGGAGTCATGGGAGATGGTTGGACCAACGAAGGAGGTATTGCATCAACCTTCTCTTTGGAGAAAGAATAATCTTTGGCTCGAGTGGTAAGTGTGATGTCATTCTGCTTTGAATCACTTGTACACATTAAGACATAGGATGTATTGGAGGGGGAAGTTTGGTCATGAATGACCAATTGGGCTTGTTATTGAAAAGGGAAGGGTTGTGACAATACAGCTAGAGTGGGGGGTTTTGTGGTCCCTTGAAGGAACTTAGTAACCTCGGCTCGTCGTGGACAATCCTTAGTGTAGTGATCATCACCACATATAAGACAAGGGTGTCGGGGTTTGCGCTTATCCCTATCATCAACAGGTGGTGTTTTTGTTTTCTCAGATTGCGGATTATTTTTATCCTCCTTGTTCTTACCCTTTCCCTTTTTGGATTTATTTTTGTCGGTCGAGGTAGATTGAACAGAATCTACCTCAAAAGTCTTGTCGGTGGGAGGGGTAGGAGACAGAGCATTTTGAACATTAGAAGAAATGGATTCGGGGTTGTTGCTAGAGGTTTGGACGAATTGAGGTTGGGCATGGAAAGTGCCAATCACACCATCAGCTACATGAGAAGCAATAAAAGTAGTTGAAGTAGCCGAAGTAGAAGGACGAGGTGTGTCAGGGAGTAAGTCGTAAAGAGTACCCGTTTGTGAATAAACGAGGTCGAGGTATTGAGCATGAATGATTGCATGTTCTTCTGTGACAACTCCACCCATGGCGATGTCATGAGCGATGTCGTTCACGAATGATTTCGTGAACCACTCTGCCAGCAACTGATCGGGAAGTTAGAGTTTGATGAGACGTCGTCTCCGTCGCCACTCATGAATGTGATTAGAGATATGAGTGGCTTTGGTTTGTTTGAAAGAACTCAAAATCTCGATTCTCGTTTCGTAGCGGATTGGTAACTGGTAGTGGGTGAGGAAACCCATAGCGAGGGTGTTGAAGTCGATGAAGAAGCCTCATGGTAATTCTATATACCACTTCGTGGCGGAACCTATGAGGGTTCATTGAAAAAGGCGTAAATGAATAGAGTCATCCATCAAGGAGTTGGATGAGCACCAAAGGTGAAAAGTCATTACATGATTGTTCAGGTCCTCTCTCGGTTTACCATCGAATTTAGGGATGTCGGATGGTAGTTTGGCTGGTATGGTGGTCCATTGAGGAGAGTGACGGATCGGATCATTTAAAATCCTCGGCAGATCAGGGAGGTCCAGGGTGGCTAAGAAGGGCAATTGTCTATTCACATGTTGGTACTGGTGACTTTGGGGAGGGAGTCCCGTCGGTAGACCAGTGGGACCATAAGCAGTTTGCATATAATGTGAAGATCCGGGCAGATTTGGTGGTTGGTGTGGAGGCAAGTAATTCATAGGGTTGTACCCTTGAACAGAGGCATGGGGTTGAGCGTTTGAGCCCCAAATAGGATTAGACGTGCCTAGATATGGTTGGCATGTACTAGGGGGTATGACAGAGCTAGCTTGAGGCCATTGCCCCCCAGTCGAGTGAGGATTATGTTGTATAAAATAATTCCAATGCTGGGCCAAGGATGGAGGTATGTTTTGTCCATAGGGTGGGGTTGGTGGGGGTTTCTCTCCAATCGGGGGTTGCATCCCAGTTGGAATTTGTCCTACAAAAGGGGGTTGGGTTTGGCCTCCTTGGTGAAATTGTCCACCAACAGGAATCTGGTAATTAGGTATGAAAGACGATATGGTGCCACTAGGGTCGGTGCTGCTGATAGAGGATGGAAGAGGTCCTCTGAAAGGGGGTCAAAGAAGTGTCGGAATAAAACCAGGAACGAGATGGTGCCCAGAAGTAGTGGAAATTCCAGGGGTCCTGGATGAGATTTGTGTAAGAGCGGGAATAGAAGCATTCAACACATGATATTCGGGCGGAAGGGTTGGGGTGAATCTGGGCAAAAGAAGTGTGCCAATGGGGGCTTGGATAGCCATTGTAATCCTGGTGTGAGGACTCGTAGTATCTGGGACCATTGTGTAATGGACCGTTTGAAGAGGGATAGTCAAGATTTTGTTAGCTAGTGGAGCGTCTGTACCAAGAAAATAATAGGCGGTAGTGAAAGGTACTGTGTCTAGATCAGATGTTTCGGGCAGCTCAGGTGCGACAGTGATATCAATGCCTGCTCCTGAGCCAAAGAGATCCCGTCTAAAAATGCCAGTACTCCAAAAAGGATCTTGACCCTTAGGTCCTATGAAAAGTCCGGTTGGTGATCCAGAAGACTGAACAACTATATCTCCGGAAGAATTCACTCGAACAATACATCTCTCGGAGTGGGGAGGAAGTCCAAAGTCCTCTCGAGAATTGGTAATTTGAAACCGTTCTAAAGAGTTAGTTCTTTCCACTGGTGGAGTGACAACGTATTGGACTTCACTCTATTGAGGAGAGCCCTTCGGTGAGTTGGTAGGCGAGGGTTGAGAACCTTCCAGATCTTTTGGGGGTAGGCCTTGCATTCTACGTGAACGACATAGAGGGTCAATTGTGATCGAGTTATAATTTTACGGAAGAAATTCTATGGCCAACTTGGGTAAACAAACAGCATGCGCTAATAAAATCTAGGAAGCAAAACCAAGCAAACAATACCTTCTAATTCGAAAGTCACTAGTTGGTGATGAAATCCAACATCACCGACGAGACAAGAAGGGGTTGGGCTAGGGTGGAAAAGTTATGTTGATGGCCTGCTTAACGGACTTACACCTTGGTGAAAGCTCCCACACACAATCGTGAGTATACCCTTCAAGGAGCCTGAGTGAGTCTGGCCAACTTCGATTCCAGGTACCATGAAGAGTTACCCCTTCACAATCACCTTGTGTAAGACCCTAAGCAGATAGGCTACTAAGGTTACCACCAACAACAATAATGCCTGGGGGAACAGTCGACAGTCTGATGCACATGCAAGGGCGGGGTATCTAGCCCGAAATCAACTTGAGAGGCTTCCACTCATCATTGTGGGTATACCTTCAAGTGATCCCCGTAATACGTGCAATCTCTACACTGATATCAACAAAGCAAGGTGAGTAACTCTGTCAATATCAATACGACCTCAGGTTTGACCCTTGTGTGAGAAGGGATTCCCAGGACAAAATGCTGCAAATGAAATTTGACACTCCTTATCACAAGATACTATTGTGTGTTTTGTGCTTTGGAGAGTGTGTCTCACTGCCTATTCCAAAGCTCTAGCCTAGCTAATGTTGGTGTAAAAGAGCCCTAGAAAAAGTTACTAGTTGAATTTTAAAATTGTGCAATATTATTAAAGGTTGATGTTACTCAAAAGGAGACGGAAATGAAACCGATGTTGTGTGAGACTCTGACCCAACAATGCATAAATAGGAATGAATGATACAAATTTTTGTTCGATGAATCCTATTTACAGGAGGGAAAGAGGAGATTTTTGGAACAATGTGAACTGTGATGTATGATCTTCTCTTAAATGTAATATCAAACAATCATGAACAATGCATATTCTATATTCGTTCTCTTTCAATACTTGAATGCTAATATTTTTGAATAAAAAAATTTGCTTAAAAAGAAAGAAAATGTCTTTGATTTTTTTATTAGAAACCAAGCAACGGGGATGGAACTAAGAAAAAGTAAGCAACCAACGAAAAAGAAATACACAATAAACACCCAAATCGATCTTTCAATGAAGACAAAAATAACAAATTGACAAGACCAATCTCTTTAAATTCACATGGGTAACAATTTTCCAAGTAATAAGCAATTGAAAAGGACAATTAATCTCAACTTTTAATCTAATCAAAGGCTCCCGACCAAACAAGCACTCGGTTTTCAGAATCTAAGATTATACCCCTGTTAAGAAAAGGTCAAGAGGTAAAAATTGAAAAAAAATGAACAAGAAGAGCTTTCAATTTCCGAAAACTAATCATTCACGAGATTTGAAGTCAAGAAACATTCAATCACTGGCCAGAGAAGTTATTTCCAGACACACCAACCAATCTGGCCATCCGAAGGCACAAAAGACTTKAACCAAAATTTCTACAAGTGAGTTCACAGTCTGACAGTGGGGTACAGTGCGAGAATTAAGGATTCTCGCAGGCTAGACACAGGTAGGGTGTGAGAAGTTTGCACTRAACTGAACACTGGGGTGTGAACCTCATTTATTCTCGCAGGCTACAGAAAGGTGCAGTGCAAGAAGGTCTGTAATCAAGCAAATTTTGRAAAAAAGGTAGAACTTTTGAGGGAACTTCTAGATCCAAGGAGTCTGTGAGGGTCTCCTCAAGACTCAAAGATTGATTGAGAATGAAAAAGGGTAGGTCAAGAGCAAATGGCCAAGAAAAAACCACCAAAATGGGTTGTATCCTCAGTGGAGTCGCCAATTTTTTTATCGGATAAATCGGTAGGTGCGGACACCAACAGATCTCCCTAGATCCACCTGGATCTAGAACAAAACAGGACATGACATGACTCTTTCCCTAAGTTGCAATCATTGAATCTACTACTAAGGAGGAATGAGTGACATAGCTTTATATCGCTTCCTTAGGTCTCTGTTGTTCCCGCTTCGCTCCGGTGCTCTTGTAAAATCAGGTCCAAGACAACACAAACCAACCAAAGTGAAGATAGAAAAGTATATTCAATGTCAACCTATGCATATGATCAAGGAGTTACGCAATAAAATAAGAGTGATTTTATGGGAAAGGAACATGTCATTGTATTATATTAAATGAAAGTAGAAGTTACAACCAGATCGCCTTGATGTCACAAGATTCCTTTCAGTGACCCTTGGTTCCAACACACACACTTTCTTTACACTTGCATGAAGAAGATTCAATACAACTTGATAGACCAAATAGAGTCTTCAAGCTTCTATCCAAGCAGATTCCTTCACACAATTCTTTCACCAATTCTTCATTCAATCTTGCTTAACCTTTTCCATGAGAAGCCTTGCAATATATAGGAGAAGGAGAGATGGTTAAATGGATGAGGATGATCCCACTAGATCTGAGAAGTCGGTAGGATGCCAACCATGCGAATGCCAACTCATTTTCTAGAATATTCCCTTCTAAAACCTTCGTGATTTTTTCTCTTTTCCAAGATTTGAAACAGGTCCGCACCGTACCTATAGGGCAGACTACGAATAGTTCGCACCCTAAGTTTGGGTTGCCTACGAGAATGGAGTATTTTTTCACCCTATAATATAGGCAGCCTACGAACTCATCTTAAAAATGTGTTTTTTGGAAGGAGGCAGTATTCACTTTTCTCAGGCAAAAAGTCCTTGTGGGAGCCTGAATACATCACTTGTAGAGACACCACCAGAGTGACCAAAATCATGTGTAACACAAACGGATGTCGTATGAGGAAGTTATGGCTTTTTTAAGTTTCTACAAAACAAGGGAAGACGAAAAAAGAGGTGCCACATGGCAGGCCCACAGGCTTCCATGTGGCCATCTATACAGCTAACATGGCACAGGGTCATGTCAATATGTTGTCATGGAAGCACAAGAGGCTAACACGTGTCACTCTGTTTTGGCATTTTCGACACCCAGTTGGACTAGTAAAAAGTTTCCACATGTCATTCATACGATGACATGGCATTTGTGTAGCCCACGCGACACCACTAAAAGGATGCCATGCAGCAGGACATACAATGATTGGGCAGTCCAGTCAGCAAGTTAATGTGGCATACGGTAAGTGATGTGGCCCAATCCAAGAGTGCCATGTATAAGGCATGCACAGTTGGCAATGATTTGGCAGTGACAACCAATGAGATGTTTCCACGTGGACCAATCGGGTGGTGCCACATGGCACATTCGAGAAGCCCAAGGGGGTGGGCCAAATCTCCAATGGTTCAACGAATTATGCTATATATATATAGATATAGATATAGATATATATACATATATTGTTGTAACAAATAGCAAGTGGAGGGGTCATGGGGTTTGAACCCTCGACCTCCCCGCCAACAATCTAATGGCCCTACCAACATGCCACAAGGCACGGTTGATTATGCAAATAAATAAAATTTCATTTAAAGTTTACCTGAGATTCCTGGTTAGTGGTTGGGTGGCTCGCGCCTTATTTAAACTTGGCGCTCAACCCAATGCAGGGCATAGATTTGTGTGCCAAAGAAGAGAGTGGGGTTGCATTGAAATGTGTGCAAGGAAATATTGTATATTTCGTGCTTGCATCATTTTGTGTGTCATAGAGTTCCTTGAGAGACGTATAGAGTGTTTATACTCATTTTTCTTAGTTTTATAAGAGGAGTATGATGGTGATGTTGATTATGTGTGAAAGTGTTGTGTATGAAAGTCTTAGTTATGTTTGTCGTATATGAGAGTCATAGTCTCGTTTTGCATGCAAAAGGGGGTCTTTGGGAACCTGTTCAAAACATAGTTAAGTTTATACTCGTTCTTCACAAAATTTTGAGAGAAATTCAACGGTAACCTCTACTTCTGGGTTTGAGCAACATAATTGAAGGGTGGCTTCAAATTTTTCATTGTTAGTCATCGTTGTATCAATCCTTTGAGCACTAATAGAGCGATCTCACTATTTGGAAGTAGACCCGGAGACATAGTCCAAGATGGGTGAACTTCGTTATCAAACTATGTAATGAGCCTTGTTATTTGTTGTCCCTATTTCTCTCTATTTTGGCATTCTTATTTCTGCAAGTTATATTTATCAGTTAATGAAGTTTATGGATAAGTAAGCGTTTTCATATGACATTTTTCAAATAGTCATAAGGATCTTCATTTCCCAAATCTAGTTGGATGTTTATTGTCTACTTAAGAACTAATTGACATCTAAGGATTTTTGGATCACTAGAGGTCATTAAGGGTGCAAACCCAAGGCCTGTGGATAAAAGGAAGAGGAAATTTGACATCCCACCAACCTAAGAAGGTTTAGGGGGTCAAGTGTGTTACAGAGTGGTATCAGAGCAGTAACTCTAGGCTTGAATGGGTTTCCATGGTCACATGGTTGTTTGAGAAATTTTACATGATAAAGCAATCACATTGTTTATTTATTTATTCTTAAATGATTTAACTATGTATATGAATGTTGACAATGGTTTTGAGTAGGACTGATAAACATGAATGGGGTCCTAGCTAGATATTTTGAAAAACAGATTGATGTTTGACAAGGTCAAGAATTTACGCCAACGATTTTAACAAAATGGATAATAGTTTTTCATTGTTTCAGCACATAGGACATACTAAACAAGGGAACATAAGTGAATGGTGCAACATGGTATGAAGGACACCTCACACTTTCGGTGTGAAGAATCTGATGGTAGGAGGTCCAGAGAAACCCATTTATATTCGGTAGCCACTATCAAAACTCTAAAAGTAGACAATGAAAGGCTCATGAGAGCTCATGCCGAGTAGGCAGAGTTGAATGTAGTACTACTATAGAGTTTATTAGAAATCCAGAAGCATTTACAGCAAGGTTCGACCATTAGTAATGTAGAGTTGCAACAGTAA
>JASDQU010014989.1:54918-88242 GCA_032191745.1 Picea mariana
GAAGAGGAAATTTGACATCCCACCAACCTAAGAAGGTTTAGGGGGTCAAGTGTGTTACAGAGTGGTATCAGAGCAGTAACTCTAGGCTTGAATGGGTTTCCATGGTCACATGGTTGTTTGAGAAATTTTACATGATAAAGCAATCACATTGTTTATTTATTTATTCTTAAATGATTTAACTATGTATATGAATGTTGACAATGGTTTTGAGTAGGACTGATAAACATGAATGGGGTCCTAGCTAGATATTTTGAAAAACAGATTGATGTTTGACAAGGTCAAGAATTTACGCCAACGATTTTAACAAAATGGATAATAGTTTTTCATTGTTTCAGCACATAGGACATACTAAACAAGGGAACATAAGTGAATGGTGCAACATGGTATGAAGGACACCTCACACTTTCGGTGTGAAGAATCTGATGGTAGGAGGTCCAGAGAAACCCATTTATATTCGGTAGCCACTATCAAAACTCTAAAAGTAGACAATGAAAGGCTCATGAGAGCTCATGCCGAGTAGGCAGAGTTGAATGTAGTACTACTATAGAGTTTATTAGAAATCCAGAAGCATTTACAGCAAGGTTCGACCATTAGTAATGTAGAGTTGCAACAGTAATAGAAATTGAAGACCCCTTCATAAGCCCAAAAGCATGGACCATCCCATAGCAATGTAGAGATAATTTATTCCAAGAAAAGTCATCGAGAGGCAAAGAAAACCAGAGTTAGTGAAAGTATTTCTACAAAGTCATCTAGTGAGAAGGCCACTACAAAGGAGTTGTTCATCAGTGACACTGGGTCTAGTGTTCCCAAGAAGAAGAAGAGAAACTCATAGAGTTCTCTAACATAATAATTCAAGAAGGTTAAGCCACCTACCTTTGATAGAGAAATCAATAAAGGAGAAGAAATCGAGGCTTGGTTGTTGGGGATGAGAAAGTATTTTCAAGTACACAATTACTTGCAAAATACAAAAGCAAAGATAGCCATCTTCAATCTAAATGGAGGAGTTTCCATACGGTGGGAGGACCTCAAGGAATTTAAGGGATTGAAGGAAATAAATCTAACCTAGAAGCAATTTGAGAATCATTACAAGAAAACATATATATCAGAGAAATACTTTGATGGAAAGATTAAAGAGTTTCATGAACACAAGTTGGGACAACTTACCATGGATGCTTATGCCAAGAGATTCCTGGAGTTTTTGAGGTATGTTCCTTACCTCAAGGAAGAGAAGGAAAGGATACATCGTTTCCTCAGTGGTTTGTCACAGTCCTACCATGATAGGATTGAGTTTGATGAGCCTAATACCTTGGAGGACACCATCAGGAAGGATAAGTGTTATTATGATCAACCCAACCATAGGAAGGAGCCTCTTAAGGATTAGAAGAGAAAGGATAAAATCAAATTTCAAAAGAAACGATTTAATTCATCCCAATATAAGAATCCCAAGAAAGGTGCACAATCTGGTCAACCAAGCAAAAGTGTGCACCAACAGAACTTTCCATCTCAAAGTGGAAATAGGCTAGTAGAGAAGGTAAGAGAAAGAGTAGAGGAACAAAAGAAAGGACCTCTACAGTGTTGGTATTGCGGAGAGGCACATATGTTGAGAGATTTCCCTCACAGACAACATGACAGCAAAAGACTTTGTCATGTTCAAGAGACTATGAAGGTCAATGATGTGGCCAGGAATGTGTAGAGAATATATGCGGTTGTTGAGAATCGGCAAGCAAACCACCAAGCTTCTATGGTGGAGTTGGAAGGTATAATTGCCAAGCAACCTATTTCTATTTTGATTGACCCTTGTTCTAATCTTAGTTATGTTTCACCTCAAGTTGTTGAAGCATGTGCCTTACAAATAAAGAAGCATGCAAAGGCATGGTTGGTTCAGTTAGTGATCTGAAAATGAAAAGGCTTGTGTCTTTGAAATATTTGCAAGTTTTTAATTAAGTGTGCTTAGGCAAAAGGATCAATTTGCAAACACATAATTTAGAGAAACTTTCACATTCAATATGTAGATAATAACCAGAAAATAACAGTGAACAGTAAACACATAACACAGCAAATGATAAAGGAGTTCACCCCTCTCTTGGGCTACATCTCCTGGTCCAGCTTCCAATGGATCTTTTATATTATTTTCTCAAAGTGATAAAATCAGTGCTTTACAGTGCTCAAAATTCCAAATAGATGGCTCCAATGGCTCCATAACATCCAAAAACCCCTAGCTGGGCTTTTTCGGCACTTGGTTTGGCCAAAAAATGAAGAAGATAGGCTTCCTGGAAGTTTCCCCTTCAAGCTTGTTGTCTCTGGTTAGCGAAATCGCACCTCTGTGTAAGTAACCTGGCTTCTGGGAGTTTTCCATGCCTAAACCCAGCACCCACGTGCATTCCCGTGATTGGTGCCAAAGTGTCACACCGTTAGCGGATTTAGGGCCCCCAAAGGTGGAGGTGTTGGGCGCATGGGGGGTCATATGGCCACGTTCCAGTGCTTAAATAGGGGTCGTTGCAAGAATGGATGAGGGCACGCCAAGTGTCAGGATACAACACTAACCATTTGAAAACAAAACCCATTCTCCATTTTTTGGTGGTCACATGGAGGGGAGCATATACAACCAGGGCTGGGGCTAAGCCCCAATCCGGAACCCGTGCCAAAAGTTAACATTTAAAACTTTAAATAAAATGCAACCCACATATGTGTTAAGTAACATCACGTGGGCTAGTAGTAGCCCAACGCTTGCCAAGGCGTTGACCATGTGGGAGGTCCGGGGTTCGAACCCCATAGACTCCATAATATTTTACCCAACAGCAAGGTGCCACATGGCAACCCATGCTTGGGCCACGTGGCACCACCCCATTCATCACCATCATGCCATGTGTCCAACTATAATTCACCACGTGTCCACATCTGTCAATCGACTGTCCAATCAGAAACTGCCATGTCATCACTTGCCACATCAGCACCTGCCACATCAGCCTGTACGGACTATATAGTCAGAAAATTTTTGCATGTTTGGCAAATCGAACAGAACACGATATCTCACTCATACAGTGTCCATTTGAACCCGTTCGAGTTGCGTTGGGTTCGTGAGGAAGAGACCTACATCCCTGTTCATTTTGAAGCGATTCTGAGCACTTTGAATTTTGAGCAAAATTTGATCCCTTGGATCACTCCTCCTCATTGGGAAGCTTTTGGACCTCCAAAAGACTACTTTCAGTCTATCTGAAGATGAGGGTACAGTTCCCTCACCTTTCCAACCTCAATCCATTTGGCCTTGCTTGGATTTGTGTCCTTAAGACCAACTCGAAGGTATTCCACATTTTCTCGTTTTGAGGTTCTCATCCTCCTGTCAAGGATTGTGTCTTCATGCAGTTCTGTAAGATATTCTGGCGAGAAATCATCTATAGAAGGAATATGAACATGCTCTCCTTGCTCATCAATTAAAGGAGGCTCATACAACTTCAAATTCTCAACATTGACAACTGCATACATTTGCATATAAGGAGGCAAATCCAAACAGAAGGCATTGTTACCAATCTTTTCAAGAATCTTGAAAGGTCCATATCTAATTGGTTTCAGTTTTTTACCTTCTCCTTTAAGCCTCTCTTTGCTAATGTAAAGCCAAACTTCATCTCCAACTTGGAAACTGTGATCAACACAATGCTTTTCATGTCTTGTTTTGTACTTGGCTTGGCTCTTTTCCAACTGTTTGTGTACCATTTGATGTATCAACTGTATTTGTTCAATGAAATTTTTGGCCCTATCAATGTCATATTGTCCATCAATAGCAATATCTTTCCCAAAGATAAAATCTAAAGGATATTTGGGCAAAGAGCCAAAACATGCTTCAAATGGCGATGTTTGAGTTGAAGAGTGCTTAGCCCGGTTGTAAGCATGTTGAATGTAGTGTAAATGCTCATCCCAAAGTTTAGGATGTTTGCTGCAATAGCCACGAAGAAGATGCACAATTGTTCTATTAACCACTTATGTTTGACCATCGGTTTGCATATGAAAAGTTGTGCTCTTTTTCAGTTTGGTGTCCATGAGTGCTTATAAACTTGACCAAAAGTTCCCAATAAATTGAGAATCTCAATCAAAAATAATGGATTTATGTAACCCAAACATGTTGAAAGAACATTTGTGTCATTTGCTCAGTTGTAACCTGCTTCTTACAAGGCATCAAAATACACATTTTGCTGAAATGGTCAACCACAACATAAAGATAAACATGATTCTTTTTAGACATAGGTAAACCTCCTACAAAATCCATGGAAATGCTTTCCCAAGGATGAGAAGGAACCGGAAGTGGAGTATACAAACCCAAATTTCTATTGCTAGGCTTGCTTGTAGCACATAACGAACATCCTCTTACATATCTTGAAACACTTTCATTCATTTTAGGCCAATAGCAATACCTTTGCAAATTAGCCATCGTCTTGCCTACACCAATGTGACCAGAAATAAGAGAAGAATGAGCTTCTCTTATAATGTTGATTCTTTCACCCTGTGGAATACATAGCTTGCCAAGATGATACAAAAGATTATCATGCACGTGGTAATCCAATTCCTCAACATGGTTAGAATGACACAAAGTTGCATATACTTCTTTAAAATTAGCATCTAAAGCATATTGTTCAACAAAGCTCTCATGCATGATAGGATTATGTTCAAGAATAACTGAAGCACTAATAATAGGCCTAGAAAGCATATCAACAACTTTGTTATAAATGCCCTTCTTATACCTTATGACCAAGTGGAATTGTTGTAGAAAACCCATCCATCTGAAGTGCCTTGCTTGTTGTAGCTTTGTTTGTGATTGTAAGTATTGCAATGGTTGATGATCTGTGTGAATGATAGTTTCTTTTCCCAACAAATAATGTTTCCATTTTTTCACACTTTGCACCAATGCATACAACTCCTTATCATAAGTAGGACAGTTAATCACAACACCATTAAAAGTTTCAGAATGAAAACAAATGGGCTTACCATGTTGTAACAAGACTGCTCCCATTGCATAATTGCTTGCATCGGTTTGGATTTCAAAAGGTTGTCTCAAATTTGGAAGTGCAAGAACTGGGGCTGAACTGATTTTCTCCTTCAAAGTATCAAAAGCCTTTTGTTGCTTGCCTCCCCATTGGAAAACTTGCTTGATGCTTGTCACTGCATGTAATGGAGTTGCAATTGAAAAAAAGTTAGCGATAAACTTTCTCCAATATTGGCCTGCTCCCAAAAAACTTCTTACCTCTGTCACATTGTTGGGCGTGGACCACTCCAATATAAATTTGGCCTTGGAGGGATCAATTTTCAGTTCTCCTCCACCAACAATATTCCCCAAGTAAACAAGTGAGGTCTTTCCAAACTCACATTTAGACATCTTCAAAAACAACTTTTCTTTTCTCAAGACATCTAAAACTTGCTTTACAGGCATAACATTCTCTTTATGAGATTTGTTAAAAATCAATATGTCATCCAAGTAGACAATAACACAATCATCAAGAAAAGGCCTTAAGACATCATTCATGACTCTCATGAAAGTAGCAGGAGCATTGCAAAGTCCAAATGGCATTACCATCCATTCAAAGAAACCTTGTTTTGTTTTGAAAGTTGTCTTCCATGTGTCTCCTTCAGCAATCCTAATCTGATGATATCCACTTCTCAAATCCAACTTAGTAAAATACTTAGCATCTTTCAATTGATCAAGCAAATCATCAATTCTAGGAAGAGGATAACGATTATTTACCGTAATCTTGTTCAAGGCCCTGAAATCTACACACATCCTTGTACCATCTTTCTTTGGCACTAAAACAATTGGAGATCCACATGGTGATGTGCTTGGCATGATGACCCCTTTGTCAAGCAACTCTTGGATTTGTTTTTTAATTTTATCATTCTCCATGATTGACATCCTGTACATACCAATGTTTGGAAGAGGTCAATCTTGTTGCAATTGTATTTCATGTTTGATACCCCTTCTTGGAGGCAATCCCTTTGGTTCCTGTAACATCTCATCATATTGGTTAACAACCTCATATAAATCAGATTTCAAATTTACATCACAACCTTGGAAAACTTGTTTTTCAACATTGTCTTTGGGTTTAATCATCAAGAGGACAAAATTGTTACTAGCATTGAATAATCTCTTCATGTGTCCTGCATTTACAAGTGACAAATTCTTCTTCTTTGTGTGTGCTCTAACAATGTACTCAACTCCATTTTTAAACAAATGATACTTGTTCTCATGACGATGAAAGATGGATCTCCTATCATGTAAGTATGGGCTTCCCAACACAATACCACAGATATCCAAAGGAATAACATCAAGCTCTACCTCATCTATAAAGTTTGCAGTGATGGAAAATCTAAGTTTACACCTTCTTGTCACCTGCAATTTAGCATTGTCACATATCCAACCTAGAGGGTATGATTTAGGATGTGGAATAGTTTCCAAATTTAATTTCTTGACAGTGTCTTCAGATATGAGGTTTGCTTGAGATCCAGTATCAAAAAGAGTATCTATCTTGGTATGCTTTGAAACAACCCTTATGTGAAAAAGATCTATTCTTTCTTTTTCTTGTTGAGTTTCATTGAGGCTACTACTACTTGAAGAACTAGTACTTGCAATAGAATCCTTACCTTGATAACCCATGGTTGTAATTTTTGTTTCATCACCCGAATCAGAACCTAAATCTTGTTGTATGGTTGCAGCAGTCTTTGGCTTCCCTTTGTTGTTGAAACTTTTGGGTCTTTTTTCAGAATGAAGTTTCCAACAATGGTCTTCATCATGGCCATCTTTTTAACAGTGTTTACATGTAAATTTTTCTCCCTCTTTCTTAACTGAAGCAATCTTTTTTCCATTTCCCTTGAACTTCCTCTTTCCCTTGTCTCCATGACTGAAAGGCTTCTTGCTGCCCTCTTGAGTTTCATTCCTCCCTCTTACTTCCAAATGAGTTGCATGAACACAAACTTCATCTATATTTTAAGGGTTAAACATGAGTACTATGTGCCTTAAGTAACTATGTAAAGCTCCAATGTATTTGAGTAAAGTCTCTAGAGAAGACAAATCTACTCCCAAAAACAAAGCTCTTCTCCTAAATTCTTGAGTAAAGCTTTGCACATTTTGCCCTTTAGCTTGTCTAAAATTTTGCCAATCCATAATAGCTTTCTGCATGTATGTTAATGGATAAAATTGCCTTTTAATTGCAACAATGAAATCATTCCAAGAGGATAAAACTTTACCGTGTTTCTTCATGTCCTCTTGATTTTTGGCTTCCCACCAAATGAGTGTTGCACTATCCAATCTTAAAGAAGCAAGTTGAATCTTAGTTTCATCATCTTGAATCCTTTGTATCCTACAATACACTTCAATCTAACGAAACCAATTATCTAATTTCTCAGCATTTACCTCTCCATTGTACATTGGCAATTCAAATTTAATATCAAGCTTTAACAAAGGAGTTTGTGGAGGAATTTTACCATGTCCCTTTGGAGAATTTGGAGGTGGTTGTGAAATGGTAGAAGAAGTGGAAGATGGAGGTGAGGGAGGTGGAGTATCACCATTCCCTCCATTTATTTTTGGAGTTTTATCACCACTGTCTCCCTTGTCCTTTGAAGGGTTGGAACTTTCACCTTGCAATCTTGCATTCCTTTCTTCAAACAAGATTTTCACCATTTCTTTCATATCCATGACAGCCTTTCTAAAAGCCTCATCTTCAGAGGGAAGAATTTCATGACTCTCCTCATGAGCCATACTTGGTGAATGCCTCCTTGAAGCTTGATGTGATTGTATAGTCCTTCTTCTTGAAAGTTGAGAACTTGGCTCTACAAGTTGACCTTCTCCTCTTATGAGCTTCAACCTTGTGAGCATCAGAAAACAAACACTTGCAAATAATCAAGCCTTCAAAAACCTATGCTCTGATACTAACTTGATCTGAAAATGAAAAGGCTTGTGTCTTTGAAATATTTGCAAGTTTTTAATTAAGTGTGCTTAGGCAAAAGGATCAATTTGCAAACACATAATTTAGAGAAACTTTCACATTCAAGATGCAGATAATAACAAGCAAATAACAATGAACAGTAAACACATAACACAACAAATGATAAAGGAGTTCACCCCTCTCTTGAGCTACATCTCCTGGTCCAGCTTCCAATGGATCTTTTATATTATTTACTCAAAGTGTTAAAATCAGTGCTTTACAGTGCTCAAAATTCCAAATAGATGGCTCTGGTGGCTCCAAAACATCCAAAAACCCCTAGCTGGGCTTTTTCGGCACCTGGTTTGGCCAAAAAATGAAGAAGATAGGCTTCCTGGAAGTTTCCCCTTCAAGCTTGTTGTCTCTGGTTCTCCAAATCGCACCTCTGTGTGAGTAACCTGGCTTCTGGGCATTTCTCGTGCCTAAACCCAGTACCCACATGCATTCCCGTGATTGGTGCCAAAGTGTTGCATAGTTAGCGGATTTAGGGCCCCCAAAGGTGGAGGTGTTGGGCGCATGGGAGGCCATATGGCCACGTCCCAGCGCTTAAATAGGGGTCGTTGCAAGAATGGTTGAGAGCGCGCCAAGTGTCAAGATACAACATTGACTGTTTGAAAACAAAACCCGTGCTCCTCTTTTTGGTGGTCACATGGAGGGGAGTGTATATAACCAAGGCTCGGGCTAAGCCCCAGCCCGAAACCCGCGCCAAAAGTTAACATTTAAAACTTTAAATAAAATGCAACCCGCACATGTGTTAAGTAACATCACGTGGGCTAGCGGTAGCCCAACCCTTGCCAAGGCGTTGACCGTGTGGGAGGTCCGGGGTTCGAACCCCACGAACTCCATAATATTTTACCCAACAACAAGGTGCCATGTGGCACCACCCCATTCGTCACCAGCATGCCATGTGTCCAACTATAATTCACCACGTGTCCACGTATGTCAATCAACTCTCCAATCAGCAACTACCACATCAGCACTTTCCATGTCAACAATTGCCACATCAACACCTGCCACATCAACAACTGCCACTTCACGTTGTATGGATTGTACGAACTGTACAGTCAACAATTTTTTGCCTATTTGGCAAATCAAACAGAACGCGATATCTCACTCATACAGTGTTCGTTTGAACATGTTCAAGTTGTGTTGGGTTCGTGAGGACGAGGCCTACGTCCCTGTTTGTTTTGAAGTGATTCTGAGCACTTTGAATATTGAGAAAAATTTGATCCTCTGGATCAGTTAGCCACAGGGACTAAGAGAAAAGTGCCAGAGGTAATAAAGGCTTGTCCATTTGAAATGAGTGGATTGCACACTCAAGCAGCATTGAATATCCTACTCTTAGGATCGTATGATGTGTTATTGGGCATGGACTGATTGGTTGTCCATAACACCAAATTGAATTGTCATGACAAGACTTTAGAGTGTGAAAATGAAGAAGGAAATGCGAGGGTGTTGCAAGACGTTCGAAAGCCAGTGTCAGTTAGGCAGATATAAACACTGTAACTCAAGAAATTTAGTTGAAAAAGGTGTCCCTTGTATGTAATACAAGTACTCAATGCAACAGAAAGCAAGGAGTTGAAGGATTAGGACCACCCAATGTTGTGGGAATTTAAAGATATATTCCCAAAGAAGGTACATGGACTTCCTCCTAAGTGAGACCTTGATTTTTCAGTAGATCTTCTACCCAGAGTGGTACCGACATCAAAAGTATCCCGTAGCATGAGTACGTCAGAGCTGGTAGATTTAAAAGTGAAATTGAAGGAGATGATGGATAAAGGGTATATTAGGTCTACTGTATCCATGTGGAGAGAACATGCGTTGTTTGTGAAGAAGAAGGATGGTACATTGTGGTTGTGTATTGATTACCGACAATTGAATACAATGACCATCAAGAACAAGTTCCCATTGGCCAGAATTGATGATCTTTTTTATTAGCTCAGAGGAGCTACAATTTTCTCTAAGATTGACTTGAGATATGAATATCACCAAGTCAGGATTAAGGATGAAGACATTCACAAGACAACTTTTAGGAAAATGTATGGACACTATAAGTTTGTGGCAATGCCATTGGGGCTTACTAATGAACCAACTACCTTCATGTGTTTAATGAATAGTGTTCTTAGCAAGCATTTGGATAAGTTTTTCCTAGTGTTTGTTGATGATATTCTGTTGTATTCCAAAACCAAGGAAGGGCACGAAGAGCATCTTAGGATGGTGCTATAGGTGATGAGATATCACCAGCGATATGCCAAATATAGGAAGTGTGATTTCTTTTAAAAGGAGATCCATTATTTAGGCCACACAATCTTAGTAGAGGGAGTGGAAATAGATCCTGAGAATATTAAGGCAATCATGGATTGGCCTGCCCCTTGAAATGTAACTAAGGTAAAATTGTTTATGTGATTAGATGGATATTATAGAAGGTTCATTAAGGGATTTTCCAATATTGTTCATCCCATTACTTCATTACAAAGAAATAAGAAGAAATTTGTATAGTCAACAAAGTGTGAAGCCAACTTTCAGCAGCTGAAGCATATTTTGACCAACACCCTTGTTTTGAAGATTGCAGACCCCAAGAAGGATTTCTTGGTTTGCACTGATGCTTGCAAGGAAGGACTCTGCGAAGTTCTTATGCAAGAAGGACAAGTGATCAGTTATGAGTCAAGGAAACTAAATGAGCATGATCAGCGGTATGTTACCCATGACTTGGAGCTTGCAGTGATTATGTATTCGCTTAATATGTGGAGGCATTACTTGATTGGAGGCATTACCACGGTTAAATGCTAGACATGCCAGATGGATGGCGTTGATTAGCGAGTTTGATTTTGAGATCAAACATATAAAAGGGAAGGAAAACATAGTAGAAAATGCACTTAGTGGAAGTGTGCAGATGGTACACTTAGTAGTAGAAAGTGTAGGTGAGTGTGACATCAAGCAGAGAATCAAAATTCTCTTGCAAGAAGATAAGTTTTTAAATCTAGAAAGAGAGGTTTTACAACAAGAACCCAGTGAGAAAAAGTATGAGGGATATCAGCTTACAACATATGAACTACT
Organism: Picea mariana; assembly: GCA_032191745.1. NCBI lineage: Eukaryota > Viridiplantae > Streptophyta > Pinopsida > Pinales > Pinaceae > Picea > Picea mariana. The sequence goes on from JASDQU010014989.1 coordinate 65,937, forward strand.
ATTGTGTAACAACAAGTTGTACATGCTCGATTTAGCAGAGCTGAGGCACCTTATCATGAATGAGTTTCATCAAAGACCCTATGTGGGTCATCCTGGTTATTAGAAAATGATAACAACGGTAAGGAAATTGTATTACTAGCCAAGAATGAGATAAGATATTATGGAGTATATTGCCAAATGTTTGGAGTGTCAATAGGTCAAAGTTGAACACAAGTACTTTGCAGGACTGTTTCAACCATTGCAAATTCCAAAATGGAAATGGGAGACAATCTCCATAGATTTTATTATTAGATTACTGAAAACAGTTAGACAACATATTGATGCAACATGGTAGTGGTGGATAAGCTAAGCAAGAAAGCTTACTTCATTCCCATTAAATCTACTTTTAAAACTATAGATGTTGTTGATATTTTTATGAAAGGGATTTTCAGATTGCATGGTTTTCCCAAGACCATAATTTCAGACAAAGATGCAAAGTTCACTTCAAATTTTTGGAAAGGGGTGTTTGTAGGCCTGGGAACGCAGCTAGCCTTGAGCACGAACTACCATCTTCAAACATATGTTCAAACTGAAAGGGTGAACAGAGTGTTGGAAGACATTTTGAGGACTCCATCCAGAAGGATGACCAAGAGTGCCCCTTCAAAATTCAGAGCCTAACACTGATAACTTGCTTCTAACAAAATTCATCGGGGATCCCAAGGACGAGGAGGAAGAAGAGGGCAAAGGTGGAAAAAAAATGCAAACATATGAGAAACAAGGGGGATGGGTGAGAGATAGAACCAGCGTGTGGATACGCAAAGAGTGGACCCACACAAAGGAACAAAGAATAATCATGTACAAAAGTGAGTTGCAAACTCACAAATAGATGGTGTAATGAGTGAAGGAACTCATGCACACAGCTCTGAGCAGCAGAGGATATCTAGGAAGTTTTTCTGAAGAAAATTAAAAGCTTTCCAAATAATTTAATGGTCACCTTGGAACATATAAGACCCATATCTAGACCTGAGCAACAAAGGACCACGACCTAGTGCCTATTGGAATAAAATTGACACTGCTAAGTGGAGGTCGTCGAGGAACTGCATGGCAGAGAAGGGGATTCCTTGTGTAGAGGAAGTCCATTTGGGAAGGTGCCTGATAAACTCGTGGAGGTCATGAGCTTAGTAGGAAGAGGGAAACTTATGTTGTTGCAAGTGGAGTTAAGGAGAGTAACCTTCCTTAACCATTTCTTAACTTGGCAGTCAAATGAGATAGTACCCTGGTGGTATCATGGCCTGGCAGAGGGGTGGCATGTTGTAGAAAACCACAGTGCAACATAGCCTATGGTTTGGTGGAAATTAATTTCCTCCCAATCAGTTGGTTGGTTGGAATCATTACTGAACATATAAGTGTTTTTGCTTATCATGTCTATTGAATGCTTAATAATGGTTATAGACTGCTTTCTATTCATGTTGAAGATTTGGCTAACTGAATGAATGTTGAATTCTCGAGTTAAATGGAATAAAAGAATCTTCCTATTTAGCAATATTATCAATTATGAATGAATGAATGAGGATGGTCAGAATAAGTCAGTATTATTGTAATTTGCCCTTCCCCTTGAATGGAAATCTTGCAAGATATAAAAACTCCATTTGGGTGTTTGGGCATAATGTTCTTGGGGAAGTGGTTTAGTATCCTGAGGGAAGTAAGTTAAATCCATGCAGGAACGAATGTAGGACTATTAAGTCCTAGAAAATCCTTAACCTTGTTTATAACCCTTATTTGAACCCAGAGGAATGATGGTCGTCGATTTGGTGGAAGAAGAATATCATGATCGTTGGTTAGAGGTCTGGTCCTCAGGAGAAAGCCTATCAGAAGGAGGGATCATCGATAAAGCCCAAGGTGTGAAGTCACATGGGAATTTTTATGGGAAGGTCCCAAGTAATTGTGAATTGTTGATATATCAAAGGTCAAGCCGACGAGATCTGGATTGTTGATGCCTAAGTGTTAGAACGACAAGTCTATCGGAAAATTGGGGATCGGGAAGGTCTAAAAGTGAGCCTAGGGGAGGATTTCGATGGAGGAAACCTGATGTAGAGAGCCCAAGGACAAGAGGAACATAGATCAATCGATGAGGGTGTCGATGGGTTTACAGTCGTTGGATATAGAACAATTCATTCTGAGGAAGAAAACTTAAACGAGGATTGGTGTTAGTAAATACCATGTAGTTTTGGGGTTCTGAGTGATCCCTTACTGTTAGAGGTGACAATCTGAGGATCCTTAGATTTTCCATAGAACTTCCATCATAGAGGCATGATCATGAAGTCTCGTTATCACTTAGAGTAGGTGCATTCTAATAGTTGAATATCTTGAGTGGATAGGAACCATTGATTAGCGGGAAGGGAAATTTTGTATAACCCCAATCGTAGATCTGTTGATGAACCCACATGCCAATGTGTCAGTTGGAGGATGGGTTAGGCATTAACCGTTGCATAGCATAGGGTCTTGATTTAATCGAGGCCCTTGGTTTTTGTTCACTGAAGACCGTTGGATCTGTCGGAATAGTTCCATCGAAGATGTTCGATAGGGATCGAAAGGTGGGCGTCATAACCTGCCTTCCCGATGGGTAGATAATCTAAATTACCGTCGACCATCGGTATGGATGCATGGGGTAAATCATAATTGTTCGATCAGGGATGTTTTCTACCTTGGTCCATGTGGCAGCGTTATGGTGGAGAACTGTCGAGAAGTTGGGTGATGAGTGAGCGGGTCATATGCAGTCGAATGTTGTGATAATAGAAGTCCTCATGTATGCCACGATGGCTAGAGGTTGTTGAGGATGAAAACCCGAGGCCTATGGATGAAAGGAAGAGTAAATTTGACATCCTACCAACCTAAGAAGGTTTAGGGGGTCGAGTGTGTTATAGATGATTCCTAGGATGACACGAAGATCATGAGATCATTGGTTGAAGGCAACAAAACTACCAATGTGGACATGTCTCTCTTACGCAAGAGGCATACAACTTTTTTTGGCTAGCTCATCTCACTTATTAATATTTGGACACATTGTTGGAGCATCTGAGGGTAGTGGTTGTGATGGAAATCTGCCACCCACTTCTCATTAATAGTTTCCTTAAGGCAACTTTCTACCTAGAAGTTGGTAGTAGAGATTAAGTGCACCAAGAAAAGGTGCCAATATTAGTGAAGGAGTTGGTTTTGTTAGGGTGTAGTAGATGACTTGACAGTTTAGAGGTAAAGGTGGTGACCTTGCTTTGGTCCAGCATAGTTGTACAGATAGACTGAAGTGCAAAGGGAGGCACTTGGTTTGAGCATGATGAAGTACATTCTCAAGGAGTTCGCTTGGGAACACCTAAGTTGCAATAGTCTTGGAGAAGTTAGTTGTATGGAAGCATGGTAGAGTGGCCAAAAGTACTAGAGCAACAATTAGACTAGAGAGTGTGATACCTAGAAAATTGCATGACCTTCTTAGTCGAGGTTGAGTTGTCGCAGTGGTAGAAGGTACTTGAAGTAGCAATTGACACTCAAGTTACAACCACACTAGAAGGCAACAATAACAACATAAGCATCCAAGAGCATTGCGGTAGAGTTGGGAAAAAATGCTTCTTTCAAAGAAAGTAATGGATAGTGAGTAGTTACACAAGTAATTTTTGCAACAACAATGTAAAGTTGTTGGAGAAGCCAACTGCAGATGGATGCATGAGTGTGGACAAAAAACTTAGAGGACACCATGTTCTTGAGGTTGTTGTCAAGGATGAAAATGATTATTTGAGGGGGAGGATGAAAGTCCCTAGCCTTGAATGGCTTCAGGCACCTTCACCACATGACCACCTTGGTGGTCACTAGCCGACACAAACAAACGTGATGTAATGTTAATGGTTAGAAGAGTCAGTTTTGGAGTGCATTGGCCTATTTGCAAGATGTGCTACAAACATGCTAGACACCCTTGCTCATATACTTTGTGCACCACAAACCTTGGCAGCTTGCATTAGTTGGTCAAACCAAGAGAAACTTGGAAGGGAACTTGGCAAGGAAAGACAAATAGGGTTGTCATGGGAAACCTCATTCGCAAACATGCATTATGCATGATAGACAAAGTGGCATGGAGAACTTGATTGGATTTTATAGACTTAGATGCTTGGACTAGATGAAGACATATGGAGTTGGGAATTCCACACTTGGGCATTGTGACATGAAGCAAGAGTTCCTTTGGTCACAACTATATACGGAGTGAAATCATGGGATGCACTTGTCGATGCACATATGTCAAGCACACATCCATCAGACACACTTGAATGCATTGTTGGGTGCACTTTCAAGTGAATTGGGCATCATTGAGTGCACATGTTGGGCACACCAATGGATCTTGGATGCTAACAAACAAGTCATGAAGGGGGAAAAGGCACCATCAAATGTAGTCGACGTTGGAAATGTGGGCACTTAGGTCTACATAGGTTTGGAGGGGCTTGCAAGTGCAAGAGAAGTCTTCTATAAATAGTGGATGCTTCAAAGGTTTTAAGGCATCAAGGATTCATTCATTATTGTTCACCAACTTACCAAGAGTGTAAAGGAGCTCCATGATTGTGCTAATTTTAAGGCTAGGCTCAATAGGGTGAATTGCACTGACTAGGTGAGAAGAAGAAGAAGATGGGACTTGTAGGAGGGAAGTTTGTTGTTGCTTTGGGGGTTGGATTGGGCAAGTTTGTTGGGCAGTAAGAAAAATACAATATTGCCTTATAATCCTTGTACATCTGTCATATAGTTGCAAGCATAAGGCTACAACTCCCTTGTTGTATATCTATAACATTATTCATCTAAATATAGTTAAGGCGCCTAACGTGAGTGTCACCTATACATGTGTGTTGTGGACTCTTTATGATTGTTGGATGTTACTATTCCCTACTTTGCTTTGCTTTGATTTGTGTTGGCTAAGTATTGAAATATTGGTTAATTGTTAAAGTATTGTTGGGATGTTTTAAATTCCATGATTGGATGTGTGCCTACTATTGAATGAACTTGGTTGAGTAGGACTTAGTTCCATTCGATAAATTGTAACTTAAGGTGAATTTATGGGAAAAACTTAAGTGAAGAGGTGTAGTTTGGTTGTAGTAGGTGTAGACTAGACAAGCGCCTATGGTCGAGGAAAGGTAGTGCCACACAACCTCAGGGGCCAAAATAAACTTGGAAGAAAATGAGTTTGCAAAGAAAAATTCAAGCAGATTGTAGGTCCATGACAAAGTCATTATTTCCCTTTCTCCAACATGTATGTTCCTATTAACATTAACACATTTTGCTTTGGGATTTTTATTTAGCGGCTCGAGGTACCTTGGCTATTTTCCTCATCATTGACAATATTTATTGTACGGGACAAGGATTTTCAACATTGATTCTTGAATGCATAGTCCCCTTCGATGTTCAATGTCAACACATTTATTCGCATTGGAATGGTTCGTAATTAGTACCTTTGAATCCATTATCATCATTAGTGGGCCACTATGCATTTGCAAAATATTTTCATTATTAATCTCTAACCAAATGGTTCTCCCATGCTTGACCATAGTCCATTATCACATTGAAGAGAATTTATACATTGTTATGATAGTGTTCCATATCCAGTGGAAGACTAGTGAACATTTACAATTTTGTTACCCCCATTTTTGTGAGCCATCATTGTGGGGTTTTCAATAGTGAGTTGTCATCAAGTTCCAAGCCCTTTCTTAGTGGGCTCCCTTTGCAACAATTTTGTACCCTCACTAGGGTTTCACACATTTGTCACATATTTCAGCAAGAAACAACATCAATTTTATATATTGTTATTATCTAATGTTAGGTGTATTATGTTACCCATATTGAAGTTTCAAAATGGTGCTTGACTTAATCATAGCAAGAGCATGGGTATCTCTACCTCGTTGAGGAAAATTGTAGACCATACTTATCTCACATTTGGTTATCTTGCAAATGGCCTTCTCTCCTTATCTAGGGTCAAGTCCACAACAATGAGTCTCTTTCTCCTTCAATTACAAGAAAAGAAACTATGGTGTATTTCAATCCTACATTTTTTCTCCTAACCATATACATCAAGGGCAATTTGTTATCACACCATTTTTGTATGGCCACACAACTGAAAGGAATTGCACCAAAAACATCACTTGTGACCATATACCAATACAATTGAGGCCAATGAAGCATTGAAACATAACATGTACCTCATTTTGTGGAGAATCAAAGCCAAATTGTGTGGTTAACCAAACTATTAACTACATGGCACATATGTTAAAAAGGTTTCATAGTTTTCACGACTAATCCTTTGATTGTCATGAATTCTTTATGTACATCATCATCACATCAAATAGTGTGATCTAGTTTTTTCTATGCATGCTTGATAATGGGAAAAACTCAAAAGCTCATTTTTTTCGCTAGTTGCAATGAAGTATTGGAGTTAATAACACAATTGCATAGCCTAACTTGGGAACATATTCACTTCCATTACATGGAATTCTCCAAATAAAATTGCAAATGCATGGATCTCTCATTGATTCTAGAAATTCAATGAATTTAAGGTTATGGTGCACGTGTATATTTTGAGATTTAGTCATTTAGTACTTCAAATTCATTGCATTTCATTGGTGTCAGCATTAATCTTCTCTTCCTTCACTAAAGAAAGAGCTTCTTTCAAATACTACCATAATTCAGAGAGAGTAATCCTCAAAGAGAATAGGACCCTCTTAAAGAGAAATCCTCAAAGAGGACTAAACCCTCCTAAAGAGAAATCTCAAAGGTTATCTTCATGGCTCCTCCTAGGTGATATTGTGTTTTTTTGTAAGTTTCTTCCTCACTTCTCACTAATAAAAAATTATGGGCTATGTTACCCCATTTAAAATATGTGTGTTAATGGTTATTATGTATTCTCGTGAGTTTGATTTTTAGCCTATTGATGTTGTGAATAATTTGTAGTGTTGTTTGCTTGTTTATTATTGTGTGCAGGGTCATCAAGGAGACTCCAATGTGTGGATCTTCATTCTCCTAATTCACAATTTAAAATCAATCCGCAAAGGAGCTATCACAAAGTTTTGCTTTTATTATTCTTCTAAATTTATAGTATCTTCACATTAAATGATAAAAAAATTGTCCTTTAAACATTCACACTTATACCATTCGACTCTCTATTTGCACGAACAATGCCAACCTATTGGGTGAATTTATTTGGTATGCTCGTGTCTCAAATAACCCGAAACAATATTCTCTTTTTATATGGATTGAAATAATAAATCTATCACATGAAGTCCACCATTTTTTCCATCACTTGATTCAAAAGATTAATAGTTCATGTAATACTTGTTTCTTGGTTGACGAAAAAATGTTGATGTATATATGTCTCTCTCTTGTTATGAGACTCCAAATTATTATGCCTCAAATGATGATCCTGATGATATTTCTAAAGATGAATTTCTTAGTAAAGGAGATGAAGTAGGTTGCTTTCAAAAGTACACAAAAGGTATAGGTTCAAAACTTTTGAATAAAATAGGTTTTGAAGGTAAAGGATTAGGCAAGAATTGTCAAGGTATCCAAAAGCCCATACAAATATGTGTAAGACCAAGAAATGAGGGCCTTGGATACAAAGGTCAAACAATCAATGCAACTATTAAGTTTGTGAAAGCAAAAACATTTACAATATGTGAATCATCTACAAGTAGCAGTAGAAGCAACAAACCAAGAGCAACAACCACATCAACAAATCAAGTGCAAAAACATGAACAAGAATGTTGCAGTCTTTGTGGAAGACCAGGACATGTAAAAGNATGTGAATCATCTACAAGTAGCAGTAGAAGCAACAACCACATCAACAAATCAAGTGCAAAAACATGAACAAGAATGTTGCAGTCTTTGTGGAAGACCAGGACATGTAAAAGCAAAATGTTGGAACCTACATCCATGTAGTGTGTGTGGTCTTACAAATCATGATCATCACAAGTGCTAAAATTGAGAAATATCAAAGCCTCACATATAGGTACATTGTGGTTGAATAGGTGTCACTGAATGGAAGAATTTTGTTTTCATGTTGAAAGGATTTTACAGGGTCAGGTCTTCCAATGTACAACAATATATCCCATACAAAGTCCCGGAGTTAGTTGGTCCTCCAAAGCTCAGTTGTCATTAAAGTAAAGTTAAACATGTTTAAGAAGAGTTGTCAGTTTATTAAGTCATGTATTTGAGTCAAATGAATCATGAGTATTTTTGTACTGGTTCGTTGTAAACCAAAAGCCACTTTGTAATAACAGATGCAGGTTTGTCGTTAGCTATAACCACTTAATGTAATGAATGATTCATGGTAAGACGAAACCACTTTGAATTTGCAATGGTTAAGGCTGAGTCGAGGAAAAATCTCTAGGTATGATGTAATGGTTGAAGAGTAACTCGTAGAAAACCCATAGGAAGGTAAAGGGAAAGCTAAAGAAATTGTAATGTCCCCCACCTCTTGATGAATAGGTTTTGGAGAGGACTTAGTGGCCTAGGCATCCCCACTAGGCCATAGTCTCACACTGAGGGGAAAAGTCAACCAAACTAAAGATATATTTTTAAGTTGACTTAATAAAAAGAGAAAAAGAGTAAAAAGGATAACTCAATGAAGAAATAGAATTGTTGGAGGATGAGTTAGGGTTAACTCTAGGGTTTAACCTAACTCAACAAAGAATTAGAAGAAAAAGTATAAAAGGAAGGCTAGGGCGCACCTATTATTCATTCTAGATTTAGTATTTTGCTTGTTGATGCTCTTGAGCATACAGTTTTGAGGGTTTTGATATTACAAACGCTAGTGAGCAGCTCAGTGGTGAAAGACTCCACTCACCTAGCTCCAAGCTTAGTCTCGGGGATGAAATACTCCACCCACACCATTCTACAGCTATCAGTTACCTAGGAGGATTAGCAGGGCCATACCATTTGGATCAGGAGGGTCGTACCAGCTAGGGTTTCCTTGCAGGGGTGCACCAACTGTGGAAGAAGAGTTCAATCCAGCCAAAGGAAGGAGCTTGAGAGTTTTCCAGCATTAGGGTTTTGCTTGCAAGCCCTTGCTCATCATTTTGAGGGCTTCTTGGAGGAGTTATCACGTCCCTATCATTTACTGCAGGTTAGGACGATTTCAGGAGGAAGGGTATGACTTGGAGATTCAGTAATTCTCAGATCTAGAAGGCTAGAGGCCATATCTGATCTTGAGACTTCTCTCAAGTGCATGTGGGTGCCCAATATATCATCCGGGAGAGTTTCAGATGATTCGAAGGCCCCATTTAGCTAGGCAATACTATTGGCCATATTCAGGGTTTCAGGAGGGTCGTACCATTATAGGGTTTCTGCAGTTTGAGGAGGAAGCTTCAAGGATTGAGCTTCAGACTCTAGGAGAAGGCTTCCCTTGCCTTGATCCATCACTAAGGAGAGTTGGCAACTTCAGGAGGTCTATATATTCAGGAGGGACGAACCCTTGATATCATTGTCTTCAGCAGGTTGTACCAGCATTCATCAGGGCTGTACCAGTTGTTGAGGGGGGGCCAAACCCCTAGTTTTGCAGTGGAGCGTTCATCTTCTATTGGCAGCTTTTGGGAGGCTTGTTTGTATCGCCAGGAGAATTTTGTATACAACTCTATTATTGTTTTGAAGCCATCTACTTCAGATCTGCTTTGTTATTGTATCAAGTGCTTGCTTTCTTATAATAAAGTTCAGCTATTTTCTTGTGATTCCTATCTTGTGTAATGATGATAGTCTTCATATGATTACAATGATTCTAGTATAAATCTGTGGCTGAATAACTGAATAAACCCTAAGGCCAAAATATTCATGGCCAACCTACATACACAACAAACAATAATCAAATCAGTGGTTAGTTAGTGGTTCCAAGTGAAAAAATTGGCTTGGGATCATTACAGAAATCCTGGATATGAAGATGATGCAGTTCATATCATTGACTCAAGATCTAGAATTTTCAAAGAAATATGCAACTCATGTTGATACGGGAAGACAACGACAACTAAAGAAACAAATGCAGATGAAGAAGACAAACAATGGTGCATATGAAGAATACTAAAGATGAAGACAACTCAAAGACATCTAGAATGAATCATAAGTATTCATTAAGGGGGAGTATGAAGGAATAATTCATACTTGTGATATAATTGAAAGTAGACTTATTCTAGAAGTCTACGTATGATCAAAGATGAGGACATTGAGAGAAGTTTGGGATGGAGATATCCATAGATATATTTTGCATATTGTTATTCTATACTAGACATCTTGTTATGAGCAGTGTTTTATTACGAGGCCTCGTATATTGTATTGGTGTGTAAGAGAGTGATGTATTATTTTTGTACATTAATACAATGTGAGATTTGATTGATATTGTTCTTCTAATGTGAGATTTTTTTTATTTTATTTTTGTGTGTGTGTTTGTTCATGCTACTCATAATACCAACAATCCATGTTATCCATATTTGAATATACCAAGGCTTGATTTGAAATGATCATAAATCATTCAATACAAACTCAAATCAAGCATATAATGCATTAATAGAAAAATATGAAGATTAATTCACCAATGGGTAAACCAAATTTGAGACACTCTTTTGATAAGTAGTTGAAAACCTTATTCAGTTATGCCCATCGTTTAGCAATAATCAAGATGGAGTGGAAGGGGTTTCAAAGATATTGGATAGGTTTCTTGTGCACAATGCCATTCTTTAGAATTGTGGATTATGTTGATCGTGGATTTGTAAGATTCGATGCTTTGATATCTACCCAATTTTTCTTGGATTTGAAAAGGGTTCGAGGAAACCTAGGGTACCCTTTAAATATAATCCTTTGTGGAACAAAGACAATGTTGCACACTGTAATTCATGATAATTGGAAATACTACTAGAAGGATGTTGTGGAGACGGCTAGTGTTTAGTTTGTTAATGCTCTTCGATGGGTTAAAGAGAAAGTTTCCACCTGGGCTCAGGCTAGGAGGAAACAAAATGAACAAGAGCTTAGGAATGTTGAGCAAGAGATAGAACATATCTATGCTGACAATCAGGGGCTCTTGTCTTTCCCTTCTGTTTTGGAGAAGTGTCACTCTCTACAATATATTATATCCATAATCCTTTCAGACCAATAGAAGACTTGGACACTAAAGAGTCGGGCTCTATGGATTGTTGTAGGGGATCATAATACTTTTTTTTTCAAAATTTTGCAAATCACCTAAAAAAATTTAACACCATTTGGGAGTTAAATGATTCAAGGGACAACGAGGTCGGAGAATTTTTGCATTTGGCATTGTTGGGAGTGGACCATTTTGAGAAATTGTTTAAGGAACTAAAGGAAGTGAAAATGGGGTCCGAGATACTCAAGCGATATTCATATTTTCCTAGTTTGTTGATGAAGAGGAAAATCACAATCTGTTTTGGGGGGTATCCAAACTTGAATTGTAGGCTATCATCTCCTCATTTAAAAGGAACAAGAGTCTTGGGCCGGACGGTTGGACTATATAATTATTTCAATGTTTTTTATATTTTATAGGGGATGATTTGCTTCGGGTTGTGGAAGAAGTTCGTTAGACAGGAAAAATGTCGAGCAACATAAACTCAAGTTTCATAGCAGTTATACATAAATTGGATTGCCCTAGTACATTTGATGACTTTCGTCTGATTACTTTGTGCAATTGTTTGTTCAAAATATTTGCAAAGGTTATTGCAATTAGGCTAAAACCTATTTTATCCAAAGTCATCTAGTCATAACAGTTTGGGTTCCTAAAGGGTAAGCTTATCCATGAAGCCATTGGCTCGGTGCAGGAAGGTATGCATACAATAAAAACTCAAAATTGTTCTGTTGTAGGAAAATCTCCCTGCGGACAGGTAGATCGCCTCTGAGAGCTTGACCTTAACTCTAGACAGAAAATGCTTAACATGGACACTGACTTCCTTTCAAATCTATCTAAACTAACACATGAGAAGGAAGGATGACAGAAGTACCTTTTATCGACGTTTTTCCCTGCACGCTCCGAGTTGCGCTCCAATCCTTTTCCTCCTCGCTGAGTTTCGTGGACAAAACAAGATACNAAGGAAGGATGACAGAAGTACCTTTTATCGATGTTTTTCCCTGCACGCTCCGAGTTGCGCTCCAATCCTTTTCCTCCTCGCTGAGTTTCGTGGACAAAACAAGATACGACCACTTCCTACTCTATTGATATTAGCTTGAAAATAGATCTATCAATTAATAATAAGTTCATGTGACATTAGACACAAACTAGAAAGAAACAGGCCAAGCGTGTCATATTGATGAGAATAACGATAGCAGTACTTACAATCGTAGATGTGAATGCGACAGCTTCATCAAGTCCCCTTCGTCTAACCCTTGCCTGAAATCTCCACGACTTGGATAACAGCAGCTTCACTGATCACTCTCCTTTGGTTGACTGTGAGTTTCCTCCAAGATCATAAGTTTCATATCTTCAATTCTTCCCCCTTTCAGCTCCAGCACCACTTATGAGATCATAAGTTTGGTGTAATTCTCCATTTCCCCTCCCCCTTTCACAATTAGAAAGCTTGCTTATATAGCCTTGGAGAGGCTCAACAATCTTGAGATATCCTTGGGGAAGGTGAGGATTTTTCTCCTTCAGTTGAGGACCTGCCCTAAGATCATGGCTGGACTAGGGATTCGAATCCAACTTCTTTCCAAGAATGAAAAGATGCTTCCCCCATTCTTCTCAACAGCTTAACAACCACCCAGAATAGGTAGCGCTCCCTCAAAAGGACCATCAGAGCGTTGTAGCGCTCCCTAGTAAGCTTTAGGGGGCACCAACGCTCTCAAAATCTATAGCGCTCCCTCAAAAGGGCCAGGGGAGCGTTATAACGCTCCCTGACAGTGTAAGGGGGAGCATCGGCGCTCCGAGGTAGTGTAAGGGGGAGCGCTCCTCTCCAAAAACTCAGTTTTTGAGGTGCTTTCAGATGGCAAAAGGTTTGTAAGCCTGTTGACTCATTTCTCCTCTTCCAAATCAGATGTTTGAGGTGTTTCAAGTGTCTTTCTCATGTCGTTATAGGCACGACATAGGCATCATGGCAATATGCTTTCTTTGACACCTGCGACACTTGTGAGCAACATGCGACACTTGCGACCTTGTGAGCAAAATGCGACACTTGCGACCTTTGTAATGACGACACTTGCGACACTATCAAAGTGAGTGATTTTGACGTGTAACATGTTCTACCTCCGTCCTAAAAATTAATCTCTCAAAAGCCTATGATTGTGTCTCATGGATTTATCTTAGATTATTGCAACTACACATTGGGTTTGATCTTCCTTTGGTGAAGTAGATAATGTGTTGTGCAACCTATGTCTCCTTCGTTGTTCTTATTAATGGATCGGGGTCTCCTTTCTTCAACTTTGCTCGGGGATTGCACCAAGGATGTCCCCTTTACCCATACCTCTTCTTATTAGTTGTGGATGGACTCGGTAAGGAAATTGCAGAGGCCAAGAGAGCTAATAAATTTCAAGGTGTAAGATGGGAAGGAATGAGCGAATTACTCATTTTTTATTTTTGGATGACGTGTTTATTTTTGGCTTATGTGTGGAGTCTGAAGGTCGGGTCTTAAAGCATATCTTGGAGATGTTTTGTGATGCTACATGTATGGTGATAAACAATACCAAATCTACTATTTATTTTCTAGAGGTAGATGAGGGTATCAGACAAATTGTCTCTGGTCTTTTCAACTTTTCTTCTTTTGATCTGAAGGAAGGGATTAAATACCTTGGGTTCTCCCTTAAACCCAACAATTATAGTGTCAGATTGGAATTGGATTTTGTCAAGAATTGAAAGGAAAATGATTTTTTGGTGTAACTATTGGATGTCAAGAGGTGGTAGATTGATATTGATTAAATATCTGATTGAGGCCATACCAGTGTATTGACACTCATTCCAAATGGTATTATCAATCGCATTAGGAAAATATGTTTTAATTATTTGTGGAAAGGAAGTTATGAATATTTGGGATCTCATCTGGCTACTTGGAAAAGAACTTTAAATCCCAAGCTCTTTGGGGGCTGGGGTTTCAAGGATATTTGGCTTTTCAGGAAAGCCTTAGCTGCAAAATATTTATGGGTTTTTCTGACCAAAGACATCCTTTGGAGATAAATATTGATTGAAAAACATATTGATCCTGACACCGTTTTGGATTGGATTCGCAAAAGACGGAAAATACCCATAATATATTCAATCAATGGAGGGCTATTACACTTCCATTCCCTGTAATAGGGAACTTTTTGGCTTGAGAGGTCAGTTAAGGAGAAAACGTATTTATTAGGGTGGATGATATTTCAGGATGTGGAGACAATATCTTTCTTTCGGAGGATCTTGTGTTGCATATCCAAGATCTTGGAAGATGTACACTAAATAAAATCAATGATGATGCTCACACAACTATTTGGACTTAGGGTGTCTGCAATAGATCCTGAGCTTGAAGAAAGGTGGAAAATTCAGTGGACAAATTTTATATCTGAATTGCTCAAAACCCATGTTCGCCTATCAGGTTTTGAGGGTGAAATAGTTTGGTCTTGCAACAACGTTGGGGGTCTGTATTTGGCCAAGCTTGGATATTTCGCTATGTAAGATCTGGGTGATCGACTAATCCATTGGTGGGTCAACAAACTTTGGAAGATAAAGGGACCTTTAAAAGGTATATTGTTCTTTTGGTTGGTGTTAAAAGGGAAAGTGTTGACTTGGGACAGGATGCAGTTGCGAAATAAACATGGTCTAGGACCGTGTTACTTGTGTATGAGTCACGATGAAACTAATCTCCATTTATTTATGGAATGTCCCTTTTCACGCCAATTTTGGAGGGAATTAGGTTCTTAGCTGGGATTAGATCCGTTATGGGACAGGGAATCTATCTTTGAGTGTTTTCGTAAGTTTTTTTATTTTCCTCGTCTTAAAAGAATTTAGGGTGCTCCCTATTATGGTTGTGTGGGGGAAATGTCTCGCAATAAATGATATCATATTTGAGGACAAGGGACATCCTACATTCCATGTTTCTTAGCAAGCATTGGGACTCCTCCCTTACTACAAGTCTTATCAGAGTTGAAACAAATCTGGATGGTCAACGATGTGGTGATCAATAAATATGTTGTGTGGGGATTCTTCGATGGGGCATGCCAAGGTCCCGACAGAACATGTGCCTTGGGTTTGATCCTCCATGTCTTTGAGCTTCATTTTATCTATGGTAAAGCAAATTTGGGCCATGGAACAATTAACTTGGGAGAATTCAAGGCCTTGTTTAATCTTCTCAAAATTGTTGTGCTCAAGAATATTACAGAATTACAGGTCTTTGGGGACTTGAAGTTTGTTATCAATTGGATGAAGGAGGAAGCTCGGGTAACTAACTGGGTCTTCAACTAATTGCACTTCAACTTCATGAAATTTATGCTATGTTCAACATTATTAGTTTTACTCATATATGAAGGGAATTTAATTATGTTGCCAATGCCTTATCCAAATATGCTCTACTTCTATCCAAGAACTACTTTGTTTTGGAAGAACTCTCTAAAGGAGGCTTGTTCTCCAGGAGAGAGCGAAACATCTCTAATTTATAATATTTTGTGCTAGGTTAGATTTTTATTGTGCAGAGTTTCTTTATACGAGACTGTTGTTAACATTGTAACTTTAACTTTTTGGGGATCATTTTTTAAATGGATTTATACAAGTCACTGGTCAGTTTTAGGCACAATCATAAAGCCTAATCCATTACTTCCCAATATGAACTAACCATTGTTTTCTTTGCTGGTCTTTATCCAATAGGTTGAGGTGGAGTGCCTAGAACTTGACATGTGATTTTCTTACTTAAATGTGCCTTTGTGCCTAAGGATTGTAACTTTCATTTACTCAATAGAAGCCACGATTTTTATTTTTATTTTTCTAGGAAAAAAAAGTAGTTGAAAAAACCAAGTAGTCATAGTCGTAGTAGAAATACTCTAAAAATAAGATATTTTCAATCTTCAATATATCTTTGTCAATTGACCTCTAGTTTGAGTGTTTTTTTAAATCACGTATTTTTTAGTAGAATCTAGATTTGTAATGTGTCTTTATCTATTATACTAGAAAGTTATAGAGACCGATCTTAGCCTTGTGACCCTAATTTTTGTAGCAAAAACACACCCAAAATAAAAAAATAAAAATTTCAAACTTTGGTGTTTTTATCGTTCGACATTCAATTCAAATGATTTTTTTAATTGTGTATTTTTTCAACTAGAATCTATAAATACAATTGGTTTCTAAATATTATGCTCGTTCTTTTAGAAAATGAGCTACACACCACAACTCTAAATATTTTCTTGTGTTCCCTTTTTGTTTTGATAATGCACGACGAAAGTAAAACCAACCCACTCGCATACCGCCACATAATGTCCCTTTACCAAAATGGACAGTATATTCTTACAAGGACAAATGATTTGGGGCCTTTGCACACCCTAGGTTGGAATGCACCTATAATTCCTAAAATATAGAGGAAGACATCTCCATGAAATAACACTCGAAAGAGTAATATGTTTATATTGACAATAAGATGGATGAATACAAATGAAGGAGGAGACCACACCTTTTTTTTTTTCTTTCAAAGGAAAACCTCACGAGATCTCCCCTCTTCCCTTGAATATCCAGATGGAGGGTGGCTCGATTGCCAACGACAACAACAACTGGCGACCCTAAGGTACTTGACCAAATTTGAACATATTGTAGCGCACCTTTTCAGCTACCTTGGCTTAATCGCTCTTAAAAGGAAACTTTAACATCACTTGGTACATAACTCATAGAGGTATTATATAATCCACATGAATTTAAACAAATAAATGCATTCTAACAGAGTATTCATATGAGTTATTG
Organism: Picea mariana; assembly: GCA_032191745.1. Classification (NCBI taxonomy): domain Eukaryota; kingdom Viridiplantae; phylum Streptophyta; class Pinopsida; order Pinales; family Pinaceae; genus Picea; species Picea mariana. Next base: position 82,819 of record JASDQU010014989.1, read on the forward strand.
CCATAATTAACAATCAATAGTGTTTCATACTAATTCATATACACAGCGGAAATCATGATAACATAAACAGTAGAGTCATGCAAAGCACGATTAAAACATAATCAGATACTTATCTTTTAACAGTGGTAGAATCCACCAACCAAGTGCAGGCCTTCCACGAACCTCCCAGCCTTAGACCACACTGCTCATCAGCTCAGCAGTGGGTCACCCCCGAGCTGGGACTAAGCTCCACCCCGAGACAAGGAATCCTAGGTTAGGCTGAGGTTACAGGGAAAACAATACACAGCCACAGGAAGGAATTCTCTCCCAGGAACCACCCACACTCACTACCCACGGTGCCTCATTCCGCACATGCNCCAGCCTTAGACCACACTGCTCATCAGCTCAGCAGTGGGTCACCCCCGAGCTGGGACTAAGCTCCACCCCGAGACAAGGAATCCTAGGTTAGGCTGAGGTTACAGGGAAAACAATACACAGCCACAGGAAGGAATTCTCTCCCAGGAACCACCCACACTCACTACCCACGGTCCCTCATTCCGCACATGCCTGTTCCACCCCAGGAGGATACACCTTCTCTGTCACCTGGACAGTCCTTCGGCTGCTAACCTCCCTTGCCTTGGGTTACAGCAACAGACCGGACCGGAAGTCTCTGGGCTCTGTGGTAGCTACAGGGTTCCTTCCAGGCATTCTCTCCTTCCTCGGCGCACTCTCTCTCGCCTGGAGGGAGTCACTCACTGGTCCATCAACCTGTTCTTCCAACTTCAACCACCTCTCTCACCTGGAGAGAGTGTTGTACAAACTGGCCAACAAGCCACACAAGATCAAACAACTCTGGATTCTTAGGGATGCATGACAATTCATCCACGCAGGGGTCGATGCAGACTTCCTAGATTAGAACAGAGAAGGAAGTACCAGCTTTCCTAACAACACAGACTCTTTCCATAAATCTACACAGGCTTCTCGTTCAGGGAATGCACACACGGGTTTTCTCAGAGCCAGACACAGAATTTTAAATCATAGGGACGCATGAAGGTTCTCTACAGGAGTCGGGTTGGTCGTACTATCCAGGGCTCCATACGCATTCAGGCAATCGGGTCGAATGGAGGAGGAACACTTCTCACGACTCACCCTGGTCGTTTTTATTCACATGCATCAGGGTTGACACTTGTACGTCCTCCCTTGCCAAAAACTTAGGATAAACATAAAATGCACATGTCTTTTGGGATAATATTAAAATATTATTCCCAAGCTTAAGCCCCCCTAGGCTTAGCCCCCAGGCTCAACACTTAGCCCCTTTCCCACCTTCCAGCCCCTAATTCCTTGCCCACTCTGTGGATGCTCAGTCCCCCTTCACTCATTCATCATGGTCGGTCTGCACCTGGCGGTGTTTTCAACTTTATTAAATGTTTTTACATATATACAAGTACAAAATCAGGCCCTTGGCCTCCAACCCTCAGGCTCTCTGGCCTAACAATCACATAAGCCCACCGGCTTATACAAACTTGGCTCACCAGCCTATAACACATATTTACAATTCATTTCATACATCATATTTACAACTGGGCTCGGCCTTGGGGACATTACAATCCCCTTCCCTTATTTTTGCACTGTCCTCGGTGCAACTTACACTGTCTCTGCAAGCCTTTCAAAATTTTCAAAAAGATGCAGGTACTATGCCTACATAACTTCTTCATGCTCCCATGTCGCGTCCTCATGACCGTACCAGGTCCACTGAACCTTTATAAGCTCTATGGCTCGATTCCGAAGATGTTTTCTTTTCCTGTCCAATATGCGCACAAGATGCACTTGTCGGACACCTTCTAGTTCCACCTGAATCACATTCCAATCGATAACATGATTAGCATCAAGTACATATTTCTTAAGCAGTGAAACATGAAACGCATTATGTACAGTCATAGATGCAGGTAGTTCAAGCATGTATGCAACTGGCCCAATCCTTTCCAGGATCTCAAATGGCCCACAAAATCTTGCTGCCAATTTGGCGCAACTTCCCAACTTCAGGGAACTCCTGTTAGTCTTTACTTTCAGGAAAACATGGTCACCCACTTTGAATTCTCTATGGGTTATGTTACTGTCAGCGTAACTTTTCTGCCTATCCTGGGTAGCCTTCAGATTCCGTTTAATTTTTATCATTTGATCTTCCATCTCTTTGAGCAGTTCAGGCCCAACTACTACTCTGTCAGCTGGATTATCCCAGCTCACCGAAGTGTTGCACTTTCTTCCATAAAGTGCTTCGAATGGGCTCATCTTCAATGATGCATGATACCCATTATTGTAGGCGAATTCTACCAAATACAGGTAGTCTTCCCACCTTGATGGTTTGTCCATCACATACATTCTCAGTATGTCTTTTATTACCCTGTTCACCCTTTCTGTCTGACCATCAGACTCGGGATGACACGTTGTACTAAAGTTCAGATTTGTTTCGAATCCCTTGAACAGCCCTTTCCAGAAATTCGAGGTGAATTCCGGGTCCCTATCAGACACAATTTTCTTCGGAATTCCGTGCAAGCGTGCAACTTCTTTTAAAAAGATATCAGCAACATCAGCTGCCCTGTGGGTGGTTTTCAGTGGAATAAAATGGGCGGCTTTAGTAAGCTTGTCCACCACCACCATGATTGAATCATGTTGCTTGCTTGTTCTAGGTAGTCCGGTGATAAAATCCATTGTTACCACGTCCCATTTCCACTCAAGAATGGGTAAAGGCTACAACAACCCTGTTGGGTGCCTGTGCTCGGCCTTAACCTTTTGGCACTCCATAAATTTGGCGATGTATTCAACGATTTCTTTCTTCAACCCCGGCCAAAAATAATGGCCTTTGACGGCTACCACAGACTTCTGATATCCAGGATGTCCAGCATAAGCCACGTTATGCATCTCTTTTAGAATTGCCAGCTTCAATTCTTGGACATTGGGTACATACACTCTGTTTTTATATAGAAGTAAACCATTAGTTCCCAAGGTGTAACTTTCCTTGGTCTGTGATCTCTCACGATGTTGTAGCTTTGCTACAAGACTTTTGTACTGCAAATCAGTATTTGCAGCTTCCAAAATTATGTCTTCATCTCAGTCCTATACATGCTAATGGCGGTAGCATGTAATTCGTGCACTTTTCTGCTGAGTGCATCAGCCCCCTTATTTTCTTTCCCTTTGATATTCTTGATATCAAAGTCATATTCACACAGAAACTCCAGCCATCTGGTTTTCCTCACATTTAAAGTCAGTTGATCAAATAAATACTTCAGACTGTTGTGGTCTGTTCTTAATTCGAATCTCCTTCCCATGAGGTAATGTCTCCATTTCCTTAAGGCGTGGATGATTGCTGCTAGCTTTAAATCGTGAGTGGCATAATTCCTTTCATGCTCTTTCAGCTTTCGGGACTCATAACAGATTACAAATCCCTCTTGGTTGAGAAATCCTCCTAGCCCCTCCTTACACGCATCTGTTCACACTACGTAATCCTTATTTGGATCTACAATCTTCATAATTGGAGCACTGGTTAGTAGTTGCTTCAATCGTTGGAAGATGCTCTCACATTCTTCAGTCCACTGGAACCTCTTCTCCTTCCTTTGCAAGGAAGTGATAGGGTGAGATATCTTTGAGAATCTGGCTATAAACCTTCTGTAGTAGCCTGCTAGACCCATAAAAGATCTAACTTCCGCCACATTCCTTGGCGCTGACCATTCTCGAATGGCCTCAACCTTTTCAGGATTCACAGCGATCCCTTCCTTTGATATAATGTGCCCCAAGTAATGAATTTGTCTTTGGTAAAATGAGCACTTGCTCAGTTTTGCATACAGCTGGTGTTCTCTCAACACCTGCAGCACCATTCTCAGGTGTTTTTCATGTTCTTCCTTTGTCTTGGAATACACCAAGATATCATCCAGGAAGACTATGACAAAGTTATCCAAATAATCTCTGAACACTCCATTCATTAAGCAAATGAAAACAACAAGTGCATATGTCAGTCCAAACGGCACCACTGTGAATTCATAATGACCATACCTTGTTCTAAAGGCGGTCTTGCTGATGTCCTCATCCTTTATTCTCACTTGGTGATATCCTGATCGGAGATCTATTTTTGAAAATATTTTCGCATCCTTCAATTGATCAAAAAGATCATCGATCCTTGGCAGAGGATAATTGTTCTTGACAGTGACTTTATTCAACTGCCGGAAATCAATGCACAGCTTCAACGTCCCATCTTTCTTCTTCACGAATAGGACCGGGGCTCCCCACGGTGACACACTGGGGTGAATGTAACCTTTCTTTAGTAGCTCTTCGAGCTGCAATTGCAATTCTTTCAGCTTTGGTGTACTCATTCTGTAAGGAGCCTTCGAAACTGGAGCTGCTCCAGGCATCAAATTTATAGAAAAATCGATGTCCCTCTTCGATGGTAGTCCAGGTACCTCCTGAAATATGTCCTTGAATTCTTTGAGTACTTTGTGGTCTTCGAGATTCGAGCTTCATCTCGGGATGCTTCTTCCACCCGAGCTGCAAATAATTAATAGCCTTTTCGGTAACATTTCTTCAGCTGTATGGCTTAGATTTCCCTAACAGCCACGGCTCTAGGAATTCCTTGGACTGTTACCTGATTTCCCTCCTCGTTCAGGCATGTAAACCTCTTGTTACAGCAATCCAGAAGGTCATGGTGCTGGTCCAACCAGTCCATCCCAATTAAGCAATCGTATGAGCCTAAAGGCAAAATGTTCAATTCAGCCTTAGTGCTCATTCCTTTCATGTCCACTGAACAAGACTTAACCAATTCAGTGACCTTCCTCTTGGTCCCTGTGGCCAATTTCACTAACCAAGAATTTTCATGTTTGCTTCTTGTTAAATGCAAACTTTCCACCACTCTAGGATCTATATAATTATGGTTAGCCCCTGAATCAATTAAAATAACAAGTGGTCGATTGTTGATCGTACCTTCCACTTCAATTATGTGCGATTGAAATTCTGCTTGTTTGTTGTCCAGGGCTGCGTAGATCCTCGGCATTCTGTTGCCCATATCCTCCACTGTTTCAGCTTGCTGAATAGTATGGATGGTTCTTGCTTTGTCTTTTATGTGGGGGCAGTCTCTATACCTATTATTCCCTTTACAACCCCAACACTCCATGGGTGGAGACCTTGGCATCTGCTCACTCCCTTCAACTTTCCTGGGGTCTCTAAAAGATGACTGTCCCCAAGGACTGTTCTTGAAAAAGGGTGGCATGTTTCCATTCTGCCTCTGTTCTTTCTTAAACCTCTTATGGTCATCCCAAGCCTTCCGAAAGGTAGGCTTTTCTCTTTGTTGTTCGTATAAGCATTTCGCCCTTCTTATTGTTTCTTCCATAGTTTTAGGGTCATCATATTGAATCTTGTCACTAATGGAAGGTGGCAGTCCACTTAGATACCTCTGAATTT